>JASAOB010002861.1:0-10805 GCA_030849825.1 Herpetomonas tarakana
ACGACGAGGACGACGAGGCGGAGGAGGAGGAGTACACGGCGCCGGCGGTCCCGGCAAGTCTGCCCCCCCTGCCCCCCGCTCCCCGCTCCCGGGCTGCCCAGCAGCAGTACCTGGCCCAGCCTTCCCTGCACACCGTCGACGACGGCACCACCACAGGCAGCGACCGCCGCGAGCACGACGAGAGCAACTCCACCTACCGCGCCAGTCTCTTCCAGGATGGCAGCCCCAGGCGGGACATGACAGCCAACACGGACGGCTCGCTGGCCGGCACCAACCCGTACTCTGCGTTAAATGACACGACCGGGCTGCCATTGCCACAGTCGTCCTCGTCAGGTCGAGCGTTACCACATGGCGGCAGCAACAGCAACAGCAACAGCAACAGCAACGAGCGCAGTCCATCCGGCAGCCGCTACCACGATGCCACTGGCGCCGAAATCGACCACGACATGCCCGCAAGGGTTGTTGTGGGCCGTGGCGGCGGCGAGCCCAGCCGCTACGATGAGGGCGAGAGCAACAGCGATCTTCCCTACGCCGCAGAGGCGGGCAGTAAGGCCTTGCCCTCACCGGAGCGCACCGGCCTCGGCGTGCGCTACGGCGACTCGCGCGACAGCAACGGCGCCGTGTCCCTCGACAACGACTTCACCTATTACTAGACCGGCGGTAGAAAACGCGAGTCTCCCTCACAGACGAGAGAGAGACTGGACCGCAGCGCACCGCTTCCTCCTCTTCCACCCCGTTAGATACTACTACTTTCATTATGAATATTCATTTGCTTCGTGTTCGCGAACAGTCCAGTGGGTGGGGTGTGCCTGTGTGAGGGCCCCTTCCTTGTACTGCATCTATTCCTTCTCTCTTCCCCCCTCTCCCTTCCCTTCCGTTTCCCTCCTCTCCTCTCCTCTCTTCTTCTTCTCTCCATATGCTCCTCCTCGACTTCGCGCTTACGCACTGCAGTTTCCTCCGCCCGCCCACAGTATACCGTTGTCGATCCCTCTGAGTAATGGTTCAGCAGAGGAACGAGAAAAAGGAGAGAGAGGGAGCTGCGGTCGCTCGTGTCGTTCGCTCTCTTTCCCCTCTCTCCATATTGCTTTGTGCGCTAGACTCTGCTCACCCACGTCGTTGAAGCGTGGGGGTTGAGCAGGGTGACAAGGCAGGCGAGGGCAGTGACGTTGCTTCACTCTGGCCTCCTTTTTACTTCTCTATCATCTCTTTCTATCCCCATCTCTCCATTGACAGCACAAACTCACACAAACACCCCCACACCCACACACAGACACAGAGAGAGTGCGAGAGTAGTCGACATAGCCAAGGCAACAACAACACCAGAGCCCTCGCCTTTATTCCTCCCGGCACGTCTCATTTCCTACTCTTTCCTCCTCTATCATCCTTATTATTGCTATTGTTTGCATCTGCACACACACACACAGACTCCGGCACGCGCGCTGTGAAGAAAAGGGAAAAGGAGGAGGAAGAGAGAGAGAGAGACATCCAGCAGCAACATCAACAGCGTTTGATCCATACGAGGAGGAACTCTCCTGCTACGGTAGCGATGCCCAATCCAGTGGTTCGGCTCTCCAAGGAGCTGAAGGACATCCAAGCGTCGCCCGAGCCTGACATCCACCTCGAGCCCTTTGACAGCGCCAAGCACGACATCACGGCGCTGCGACAGACCATGGCCAACGTCAGCGGCTTGACCCACCAGCAGGGGAATAGCCTCTACACCTGGATCGCGCGGCTGGACGGGCCGCCAGACACCGCCTACGCTGGCGGCCACTACTACCTGCTCATGAGGATCCCGAAGGACTACCCCATGTCGCCACCGCAGACCGTCTTCCTCACTCACGTCTTCCACCCGAACGTGAACTTCACCACAGGGGACATCTGCCTCGACATCCTGAAGAACAAGTGGAGCCCGGCCTGGACGCTGTCCTCCGTTTGCAGGGCGGTGAGCTCGCTGCTGGCGGCGCCAGAGGCCGACTCTCCGCTCAACTGCGACGCGGGCAACCTGGTGCGCGCCGGGGACATGGTGGGCTTCCACGCGATGGTTCGCATGTACGCCATTATGGACGCTGGTGCCCCACCCTACCCAGAGTCGGAGTGAAACCCCCAACAGAGAAGAGCAGCAACAGCAGCGGCGGGGCCACGAAACCGTGAAGCATGGCAAGAAGGAGGAATGTATAGCGGATAAGGAAGGGGAGGGGGGAGAGTGGGGATAGTGGTGAGAGAGCGGCCTCACTCTCTCCCTTGCCTGTGCAAAGTATGTGTGGGTGCACGTGTGCGCATGTATGTGCTGCTGCCCCGCCTCTATCCTCTTTCCTCATCATTATTGTCTGTCTGCCCATGTGGATGGCCCTTTCCTCCATTGCTGTCTCTGTCCTCTCCCACTGCCACTACCACCAACGTGTTCCTGACCAGTGCCACAGCTCCCTTCACATATATATTCCCACTTTGCGTCACACAACTTCTCGCCCCTCTCTCCTTTCGTCCACACACACACGAGAGAACAAAGGAAAGATAGCAAAGTGCTCCCCAGCGCGAGTGCTGCCTGCTCTTCCCGCGGAAGGGATTTGTGAGGAGTGCCACTCCTCTGCCCTCCTCCCACAAAGTGGATGCATGTTTCCCTTTGTCTTCTTGCATGTTCTTCTTGCTCCTCTTCTCCCCCTCTGCTCTGTGAATGATCTAGACAGTTAGCTTTCGCTCCTCGCTCATTTCTCCAGTCCCACCCCATTTTCTCTCTCTCTCTCTCTCTCCGGCTTCCTCCCTGCCATCTGTATATTACACCGCTCTCTTTTCATCTCTCCTTCCCCTTCCCCTTCCTTCGACCCTCCCCCTCCGCCCTCCCCAATCACTCTCACTACCTTCTTTTTTTTCCTTCCTTCTCTTCTGCTCCCGAAAGAGTGTTTCTCCTCTTTGCAATATAAATACACAGACGAAATTTTACCCCCCCCCTCCCCTTCACACGCTTCTCTCCGCTTCTCCATCTTTCCTTCTTCTTTGTTCTTCCTCTCGTAAATAACGGTGGGATAATCGCGGATACCCCCCCCCCCCCCCCCCCACCCGCCCCACCAAAACAGTAGTAACCATAAGAATAACACATAATTGTAATTTATCACAACGAGGAACAGCGGAAGGAAGACGACAACCATCTCCTCTCTCTCAGGTTCACCCTACCCCTCTCTCTTCTCTACTCCTCTCTCTCTCCCCCCCCCCATCTCGCTCGCGTTCCTCTATCCTCCACCCTTCCCCCTCCCCTCTACCCACCACACACGCATCCGGGGGACCAGCCAACACCGTTGCCACCCAAAAATCAACAGTAAGCTCCGTAACACATATCTACTTTTACCCGCAAGTCTATCTTTCCTTCCTCACCCCCCCCCCCAACTACGGTCTTGCCCAGATCTCCCCTCTTCCCCCCCCCCCCCCCCCCCCCCCCCTTGGCCCCCCCCCCCCCCCCCCCATACCCTCCCCTACTCTCCCTTACTTCTGTGTTGTCACGAGTACACTATCCCTTCCTCCTCTTTCCGTCCTCGAGTTAACCGTTCCTTCCCCTCTCTCTCCTTGCCTATCTTCGAAAACATTCTAGACAGAATACTCTGTCTGCCCGCCTTTTCTTTCCTTCCTTCGCGATCACTGCTTCCTCCTCTCTCTTTCTCTCTATATAATATTGCCGTTTCTGCCGTTCAACTCTACGAGCTCTGTGTGTGCCCCCTCTCGCCTTCCTCCATCCTTCCCTCCTCCTTCTCTCTGGGTAAGAAGGGCAGCTACGACAGCACCATGCTCCACGCCAACCGCCGATCATCGGAGGACGAGGATGACGCGACGCTTACCATCATGACCGACTTGCTTCGCCAGCAGCAACTCCACTTTTTCTCCGAGGACGATGAGGCAGAGGTGGACAGCCAAGGCGGCGTAGGGGATAACGCGATGTCCTGCCTCCAGGGCGGCACCGACGCCTTCCCTCGCAAGCTCAGCAGTGACGACAGTAACGACAGCAGCAGGAACAGGTTGCCGGTGACCCCGGTCGATTCCTTGCGCTCCGTGGTGGACGAGTCCAGCACCCCATTGCGCAGCGTCAACAATGCGAACCACAGCAGCCTTGCTACCCCGCCCGGCTTCAGCGCGGGAGCCCACCTCGGCATCCATCCTGGCCACAAGAGCGACAGCACCAGCGGCAACTTTGCTCCCCAGCCTCTCGTTGGCCTCGCCCTTCCCCACAAGCCACATGCGTTGCAGCCCACCACCAACACGACCAACACGACCCATCATCACGAGAATGACATTCATACTCGCAGCAATGCTGCCTCCCCCCCCTTACCCCAGCCGCAGCCGCAGCCGCAGCCAGCGGTGGGCCGTCTGATGCACACCAGCACCAACGGCGGCTTCTACTCGTTGTCTCCGCCTCCTGCGGCTCAGTCCAGCAACTTCCCTGCTGCCACGAATGCGGGCACGAATGTGACCAGCACCACCAACAGCACCAACAGGGACGACATGCCTCCTCCTCGCTATGTTCCCCCGGCGCTCCCAACGACCTTTGCGATGCCTCTCCCTCAACCAGTCACCACCGGGGGCGGCGTAGACATCAGTCAGCTGCAGCGATACCTGAACAGCAATAATGCTACTGCTGCCACGACGACAGCGACGGCTGCCACCAACAATCAAAGCCAGAATACGCAGGTGATCAAAATTATCTCACACCAGCCCGACGGCAGCAGCGCGCAGCACCACTTGCTCGTGCCGGCCCACCTCCTGTCCGATGAGGCCGCCGTGCGAGGTTACGTATCGCTATTCCTCCAGCAACAGCAACAGCAACAGCAACAACAACAGCAGCAGCAGCAGCAGCAACAACTGCAGCAACAACAACTGCAGCAGCAACTGCAGCAACTACAGCAACTACAGCAGCAGCAGCAGAACAACGGTGCCAGCAACCAAGAGGGCAGGGTGGTATACATCAACAACCAGGCCTACCGCGTCGTCGTCAGCGGGCTGGAGGGCAGCAGAAGCCACAGTTACTGCAGTATGCAAGGCAACGGCACGAGCAACAGCAGCAATAGTATCCATGGTAATGCCGGTGGCCTGTCGGCGGTAAGCTACCCGTCGCCACCACCCCCACCTCCCCCGTACACCGCTGCCGTTCCCCAGATGCAGACCGTCGGCGTCATGCAGCAGCCACCCTTGTCCACCGTTCACCCAACAAGCAGCCATGGCAACTTTACTAGCAGTTTTAATGCCACCACCGCCTACAACAACAGCAACAGCAACAGCAACGGCAGCAACAGCAACAATGTGGCGTTTCAGGTTGCCCCCCAGCAGCTCCAGCAGCAGCAGCGGCAGCAGCCCCTCGTGGCCACACTGCAGGGCAACACTATCGCTTTCCTTCCCGGCGCGAGTAACGGCAGTACTGGCACTAACAGTGGCCCTGTTCTCATCCCTGCTACTGCTGCTGCGAATCATTTCGGCAACGACAAGGGCCCCCAGCGGATTGAGTATGTTGACGGCAAGCCGTACCTTGTCACCATGGCGGGCCCGACGGCGGCCAGCAGCCCCTATGAACAGCACCGCTATGTGGCTCCTGCAAACCACAGCCTCAACACCATCACCCCTCCTGCTACTCCTCCTCATGGCAACAGCACTGTGGGTCCCGTGTATGGGACTGGTGCGTATGGCCATCAGAACAACGTGGCCCTTCTGCAGAGCCTCCTTGCTCTGCATCAGCACCAGCAGCAGCAGCAGCAGCAGCAGCAGCACCAGTGCTAAGAGGGCTGTAGATCAGACCAGGCGGCGGCGTGCAACCCTTCCATCGTTCTCTACTGTGGTTTCCCTTCTCCCCTTCTCCTCCTTTCTTCCCCTCACCACTCCGTGTGTGTGGGTCTGTCTCTCGCACGTGACTGCCTTGCCATTACAATGATTACTACTGCTTTCCGCTCTCTGTGGTCTCCCCCTTTTTTACAGAGGCTTTGAACACCGTCGTATCTCCTTGCTTTACGTACGTACACACGTGGTTGTGTGCGTGTGTGTGCGTGTCTTCTCAGTGTGTATCTGACGGCTCTTTATACTATCTTCTTCTTTGTTTTTAACGTCTCCCTGTCCCCTCCCTCTCTCTCTCTCTTTCTCTTCTTCGAAGTGCATGACACATGCACATGCGCATGCTCGCGTACACAGGTGGGGGGAGGGATGGTTGTGTGTACACAGAAGGACATGTAGAGTGAGAAAGTGACAGAGAGTGGAGTGTATCTCCTTGTCCGTCATGTCGCCAAAGCTCTCCTCCCTTCTGCTCCTCTCTCTCTGTCCATCTCCCTTCATCCTCTCTGTTTTGTCTCCATTGCCACGAAACTGCGGCTGTGCCGTTCCCCCCCCCCCTCTCCCCCCACCCCCTGTTTCTTCCCTCCCGCTTCCCCTCTTCCTACTTCTCTCCTCTTCCCTCTCTTCCCCATCCCCCCCCACCCCACACATAAATAGGACTCGACCCTTCCCCCTTCTTCCCCCTTCTTCCTGCTTTTCTACTCCTCACTGTCTCTCTCCCTCATCTTACGCTCCACTCCTCCCCCCCCCCCATTACCGTGCGAGGATACAACGGCAGTACTTCGCTTCTCCTCTGGTTCTCCCATCTTCTTCTTCCACCCCCTTCCTTCTTCACTGTCTTCCTCTACTCCTTTCCTTGCTTCCCTTGCCCCGAGGTTCCACCCTCGATGCGCTTCCATCCCGAAGCTCTAACCACCAGCCCACTCACCGTCCCCCCAACAAAAGCTAAACCGCTCTATTCAAAAAACTTGCCATCGCATATATAATAAAAGAGGAATGAAGGATACTCCCTCAACCTCCTCCCTCTCTCCCTCAGCGTAACAGCATCGCCATCACCAGTAGATATCTTACCCCCCTCTTTAACAATTTATTGTGATCACTGCTATGAATGCCATGCCTTACTCTTCACTGTGTACGCTCCACCTGTGTCCCCGTCTTCTCACTCGCTTCCCCCCCCCCATTTCTCCTCCTCCTTCTCTCTCAGACGCTGACCCCCCTCCACCACACAGAATAGTCAATCTTCCATCTTCCATCCTTCCTCTGTCCACCACTTCCCCTTCCTCCTCCTCCTCCTCTCCACGCAACGCAGATCATGTCAAAAATGCCTTGTTTTACGTAGCAGAGCTAGAACAACGGAAGAACGAACCACGGAGAGAGAGCGAGAGAGGATGAGAGCAAAGACGGAGGAAGGAGGGATTGCTCATGTTACATATCTTTTCTCCATCTCCCCCCCCCCTTCCTCTCCTTGTTGTCTATTTCCGACCTCTTCTGCCTTTGCTCACCGTGTTGATTCCCCCTCTCCCCCCCCTCCCCACTCCCTTCCCGCGAAACATCCCGATATCTCCTCCTTCCTTGGATTCATTTAAGTCCTAACGCTTTATGCTACTCTTCTTGGTGCTCTCTGGTATCTTCTTCCTCCTCACATCATCGTCTGCTGAGGCTAAGCACACGCCTTCCCTCCCTCCCTCCCCTTTCTGTTCCCTTCTTCGTGTTTCTCTCCTGCGCGTTGCGCTGCCTTCCACCGCCCATGATATATATATATATATATACACATCATTACTCATTATGCTACTCATGAGTATCGTTACTGTGCCTCGCGCCTTCCCTTCCCTCTCCCTCTCCTCTCCTTAGTGGTTCTACCTTGCGTACAGGTCCGACATTTTTCTATCTTCTTGTCTCCCTAGCGTGGAGGGACGCTCTCCGTGCTCCTTTTTTTGAGAGAGGGTGTTTCGTCTCCCTCCCCCCCCCCCTCCACGTCCGCTCTTTCCCCACTCCTATGCCTGTCCCTTCCCTACATGCGTNACACACACACACACACGCAGACACAGCAAAGTGGGTGGAGGAGGGATTTCGTGAGGGAGCGACATGCATATCGCAGTTCGTGAATCGGGAAACACACACGACAACTCCACACAGAGATATGAATGACATGGTAGGGTTGGGGCGTGGGGCACACACACACACACACACAGCCACACGCTCGCCCCGGAACGAAACGACTCTACTCGGGGCATAGCGAGTACGAGAGTGGGACGAGAGGAAGTGTGGGACGCGTTGTTTTGGATGCAGTTACTACAATGGAGGAGTGAGGGAAGGAGAAGGAGAAGGGGTTGCCGTTCGCCTTGCGGTACGAGTCCCACACACTCCCCCCCTGTCTTCTCTCGCCTTGCCCTTTCGCTTCCTTTCTTATATATGCCGTCACCCTTCTTCGCTCTCCGTCCTCCTCCTCTTCCTTTTGGTTTCCCTTTACACCTTCCCCCCCCCCCCCCCAACACACACACACACACGTGTTGCGATCCACACCCCTGGGACTGTATCTAGTCCATTACGCCTTTTCACCCTCCCCCTACCTTTGTTCTTTCCATTCTCTCTCTCTCTCCCCTCCTCCTCCCTTTTCCATTGCTCTACTGGCGCCACATAGGGCAACAAGAGAAAAAGTACGTATATATATATACACTGCGAAAAGGCAGCAGGATAACAGAGAAGAAGAAGAAGCGAGAAAGCAAAGTGCTATAACAACAGACGAAGGCAGACAGCCTACCCACCCCCCTCTACACGCACATATATACCTCCTCCCATCCACTAAATTTGAGTGACGAGATGGTGTCCCGCTCCCCCTCTGGCAGCCGCAGCCGCAGCCGCAGCAATGGCAGCCGCCACAGCGACAGCAGCGACTCCGTTGCGCTGCCGGCCAACCCGCCGCCCGCCAACGACGAAGAGCAGAACGCGAATCCCGTCAGCAACACGGCGGCCAACGACACCGCTGCCCACCATCACGAAGGGACTAACAACGACAGCGCCGCCGCCACCACCACTTCCGATGGCAAGACCTCGATCTACATCAGTTTCGGGCAGGATCAGAACACCCGCGACATCAGCGCTCGTGCTCTGCAGGTGTACCTGCAGAACATTCTGTACGAGCTGAATGGCAAGAGCGAGGAGGAGGCAGCGGCCGACGCCGCTTACGAAGCGGAGGAGCAGCAGCAGCAGCAGGCGGCGGCCGCTGAAGATGGGGAGGAGAAACGGGCAGAAAATGCCGAGGAGGACAAGCCGTCCTCTGTAAAGTCGGGTGGCGAGGAGAAACCGGCAGACGGCGCCGCGCCCCGCCGCGACCGCAAGCCGCGCCGCTTTCCCCCTGTGCAGAAGCGCACCAGCGGTGTGCTGCACGTGCGCATGAGCTTCCGCTGCGCCTTTGTGGAGCTGTCGTCTCGCAAGGAGGCGCTGCAGCTCATCGAGGCCTGCAACGGCAAGCCGTTCGAGACGTACACGATGACGGTGGAGCTCAGTCAGCCGAAGCCCCGCCGCGAGCGCAGGGAGAGGAAGGAGAGGAAGGAGCGCCGCCCAGAGATGCCGCTCGATCGCCGTGGCGGCCGCCGCTCGTCCCGCTCCCGCTCTCCTCCTGTCCGCCGCGGCGGTGGTGGCATGGGTGGGGATAGGATCATCATGTTCGTTGGCCTTGGCCCCAACGCCGGCAACGTGCGGGACGGGGAGCTCATGCGTGAACTCGACCGCTACGTGCCCATCCGTGCCCTGCGCCGCTCCGGCACGTGCGCGTTTGCCGAGGTGGACAGCTACGCCGATGGCGAGTACTTGATTCGCAAAGTGGACGGCGTGCGACTTGGCAATGTGAGGCTGGCAGTGCAGTTCAGCCGGGAGTCCATGCGTGGCGGTGGCGGTGGTGGTGACCGCCGTGGTGGTGATGTCGATCGCCGGGGTGGTGATGTCGCGCGTCGCCGCCGCAGTCACAGCCGCAGCCGCAGCCGCAGCCGCAGTGAGGGCAGGGAGGGGCGTCGAGGCCGTCGCGGAGGCCGTCGCTCGTCGCGCTCGCCGTCGAGGTCGCGGTCGAGCTCACGGGCCGGAGGGGGTGGTCGCCGTCGCCGTGCCCGCCGCAGCTACACGCCCTCCCGCAGTCGCTCCTATTCCCGCAGCCGCTCCCCGCCCCGCCGTCGTTAGCGGGAAGTAATAGGAACAGCAGGGATGGCGGTGGCGGTGACGGAAGGAGAGTTGGAGGAGAGGGGGTAACAGGATGAAGGTTGCCACGCAGAGGCCCTTGCCCCTCTCTCTCCCTCTCTTCCCCAAATCACAGTCCATGGGGACGTGGGAGGGAGAGGGGGGGGAGGGGAGTGCAGCAGCAGCACAGCATCGCAGCGGGGGAAACACCTCTGTGTGCACCGCCCTCCCCTGCTATCCCTCTCTCTCTCTCTCTCTCTGTCTGTCGTGCCCCCGCGTTTCCACGCGCCGCCCTCTCTGTCTCACTGTACGTTTGGCTCTAACGAAGCTATTTTTGGCTGCGCCGTAATCGTTAATGGGTTATCGCCTCCCCCTTTTGTGTGTTTCTCCTTTTTCGTTCCTCACTTGTCCCTCCCGCCCTCCCCCTGGCTGGTTCCTGAGCACAAGTGTGTGTCCTTCCTCTCCCTTCCCACTCCCCCCCCCTGAGCACTGGTAGGAGGCCCTTTACCGTCTCTCCCCCTCGCCCTACCCCACAGCTTTCCCCCTTTACCCTTTGAGGAGGTGCGGCCATCGAGCGACACACACACACACACACACACACACACACGCGCATCACAGTGGACGTATCTTGTGGGTCGGCTCTGCCCTCACCATCTCCCCTCCTTCCCTTTGTCGTCCTCTCCGCCTCCCCCCCCCCGCAGGTTCGTCCCCTTATCTCTTTCCTCTCTTTTCCTACCTGTACGCACCCTGACACCACCGTCTCGCTTTCATTTCGACTGGGCTTGCGTGGGGATGGCGTTGGCGTGTGCCCCTCTCCTTCCCCCTGCCTCATGTCCTTT
>JASAOB010002861.1:10916-112015 GCA_030849825.1 Herpetomonas tarakana
GTGGGGTTGTCCCCCAAAATTCCCCCCTGCAAATTTTCTTTTTGCCCCCCCCCCCCCCCCGGGCACCTCTTCTTTCTTTTGATTCTCCCACGCCTTCTCTCTCCTAAGTGTACCTGCCGCTGCGGCGGTGAACGAAGCCCCCCTAAACATATCACACTCCCCACACACACACACACAAGGTGACAAGGCATGGGCGATACATGTCCGGCACAGGATCGCTCGGTGGAGGGTCGCCGTCCACTATCCCCCTCCCTTGCCGTGGACGCAGAGAGAGAGAGAGTAGGCAGAGCGCAGCAAGATCGCAGTTGGCATGTTTGTCGGGAGAGGGGGGGGGGGCGGAGAATACTTTCCCCCATCTCTCCTCCCACTACCTGTATGGCCATCATGACTATTGTGGCTGGCAATCATGGCATCATGTACACTTTGGATTGCCCTCATTCCTATCCTCCTTCTCTCCCTTTCCCTCTGTTAAGAAACCATACGCCTTTCCTCCTTCTACATCGCCCCCCCCCCCCCATCTCCCGTCCCTCTATCCTTCTTTTTGCTTCCTTCTCTTCACGAAACACCAAGAGGAGACAACAAAGAGCTTTATATTAAGCGTCCCACACCCACCAACCTCCACCCTCACACATACACGCGGCACAGACTAGGCCCTTTGTCCCTCCTCCCACACACGCACACGCATTGCATCGGCTCCTTCTCCAGGAAGTAAACAACAGAACGAGCAGCAAAGACAAGAGAAGAGAGAAAGAAGAGCAGAAGTAAGGAGTTACATACACCCAAACGCAACATGTCCGCGGAGTACGATTACCTCTTCAAGCTCCTCCTCATCGGGGATAGCGGCGTGGGTAAGTCTTGCCTGCTCCTCCGCTTCGCCGATGACAGCTACACGGAGAGCTACATCAGCACCATTGGCGTCGACTTCAAGATTCGCACGTTGAACTTGGACAGCAAGGTGGTGAAGCTGCAGATCTGGGACACGGCTGGCCAGGAGCGCTTCCGCACCATCACGAGTAGCTACTACCGAGGGGCCCATGGCATCATCATTGTCTACGACACCACCGATATGGAGAGCTTCAACAACGTCAAGACGTGGCTGTCTGAGATTGACAAGTACGCGAGCGAGAACGTGAACAAGCTGTTGGTCGGCAACAAGTGCGACTTGGTCACGAAGAAGGTGGTCGACACGCAGATGGCCAAGGAGTTCGCCGACTCGCTCGGGATCCCGTTTCTGGAGACCTCGGCGAAGAACTCCACGAACGTCGAGGAGGCCTTCACCAAGATGGCGTCGGACATCAAGGCCCGCCTCGCCGTCAGCGGCGGCGGCACGGGCAAGAGGCCAGTCAACGGCCCCGACATGTCGAAGCCGGCGCAGGCGAACAGCGGCAACGATTCGTGCTGCTAGAGGGGATGAGTCGGGAGGGGAGAGAAGAGAAAGTAAAAAAAAAAATTGGATTAATGATTAAGCGTATTAGTAGCAGAGCGAGAGAGCAACCAACGTGAGTTGCACTGAAATGAGGGAGCGAGAGGAGGAGGAGGGAGGGGAGGGGGACAATACACACACATGTTACATACGTGGCAGAATAGAGCAACGAATCGGGATTACTCTTTGTGAACTTCTTCTTCCGTTGAGGGGAAGCAAAGTAGGAAAGAAGGGTAGTAGCAGGGATAGCGACAACTGCAATAGGAGTAGCCCCCCGAAGACAAGAAGCGACAGACACAACTAGCCCCCGCCGCCACCCCCTCCCTCTTCTCTTCCTCTCTCACCTCCCCTTTTGGCTGGCGTGATTCACTATGTGTGCCTTGTGTTGGATATTGTCCTGGTCCTCCAATGGGCTGCTTCTTTCCTCGTGTTTGTATGGTGGTGGGGTGATGGTTGCTTTCCATGGGCTTTCTTACCCCCTCCCCCCCCTCTCCCAGTTGCTTTCGTTCGTCTCGACTTGTACCTCTCTCGTGTTTCTGTGTGTCCTCGAGGCGCAGTGCCTCGTCTGCGTGTGAGCTCTCTCGTGCTTCCCCTGCTTCTCACACCCTTACACCTTGCTGTCCCCTCCCCCCTTGGGCTTTCTTCATCTTGCCGTCTCCATATATATAATAATGCTGTCCTTGTTGCCTCTTCTTCTCTTTCCATTTACTACCGTCTCCCTTCCTTCCCCCCACCTCTCCCCTCGTGCTGCTCGACGCCACCGCCCCTCCCCACCGTTTCTCCCCTTCCCCATGCTCTCCCCTATTGCTCCAGCGTGCTTTACTCTTCTTTTTTTTTTTTTTTGTTGGTCATTTCTTCTTCTTTGTGTTTCCCTTCCCCTCTGGTCCCTTCCCTCCCGCCCCGATTCTTCGTCCTCCGACCCCCCACACAGTCTCGCGCGCACACCTCCCCTCCCAACCTTAACGCACGCTACCCGATGACGGTGAGGAGGGAGGTGTGCCATGCCCCAGAGCCCCTAATCAGCAGCACGATCTCAAAAAAAGGAAAGCTTCTAACACGAATGAACATCAGAAAGGATAAATAGAGAGAAGAGAGAGGAACTGGCAGGGCACGAAGGGAGGGGTGTGTGGCGTCTCCTCCTCCCCTCCCCCCCATCACCGGTGCGGTCGCTCCTTCTGCATAGATGCATATGGGGTGTGCTCACTTTGCACCATGTGTACGAGCCCCACCCCACCCCACCCTGCAGCGCATCCGCGCGCTTGTGGGATATGTGTGTGTGTGAGAGACTGACACTGAGTCTGCATGACACCGCTACAATGTGTCTACTTTCTCCATCCATCCCACTCCCTTTCCTTCTCGTTATGCTCTTGCCGCAGCACGAGTGGAGAAGCTGTCGCTTTTGTTAGCATCTTTTCTTGTGAAAGCAGCCTCTAGGCTCTTTTAGCTTGACAGTGATTGCAAAGAGGTAGCATCACTCCCACACACACACACACACACACCTGTCCCTCCCTCCCCCTTCTGCTCTCTCTTCTCTCCTTCCGCAGCGAAAGGACGAACTTTCCACCCCCCCCCCCCCCAAACTACGCGCTCTGGTTGCTTCCATTGGTTCCACTGACTCCCCCCTTCCAATACTAGTTACATACAACTCCCCGCCTCCTTCCGGTTCGCTTCTTTCATACGGTTCTATTCCACCGGGAGCAGTCCCCATCTCTCTCTCTCTCCCTTTCTCACTGGTAAGCGAAAACCGCTCCGTTCGTTCCGCTTTTCTTTCGTTCCCCTTCTCCCCCTTTTTGTACGAGGTTCCCCTTTTTGTTGCTGCTGCTGCTGCTCCGTGTGGAAGCACCGCCGTCCCGATAGTATCCTGCAAGGAGAGAGATAGAGGTCCTACACACCTTCCTCTGCATCCTTTTTTAGAGGTGTGTGTGTCTTGATTCCTTCTTCATCGCCATTTCCTTCCTTCTCTTTCTTTTATTCTCCTCATTGTAGGAGCCCCCCCTCACTCTCTCTTCCCATTGAGCCGTCGTTGACTGCTTGTGTGTTTGCCGTGCCACCTCTCTTTCTCCCCTTCCCCTTTATATCCACCACCTCACTTTCCGGCATCACCCGTTGACATACAGTACACATTACCCATATCGGTGATCACATAAGCGCTACCACACTCACCGCACCGTACGCACATTCAACTCTCTCTCTCTCTGCCCTGTCATCGTCTTAACACTCGTTCCTTTAGATTTCCACCCTTAACCTTTCTGTTTCCGTTCTTGTTTCTTCCCTGCTGCGGCATCTTCCTTTCACTTCCCTTCCACCACGCGCACACACACATCCTCCCCCTTCCCACCCACCCACCCCCCTCTCTGCGGAAATCCGTGCATCGTGTCGGCCAACGCGGCGGTGCGTCGAGAGACAAAAAAAAGGATAGCGGAGAGGCAATCCATTAGAATAAGGGCGGCATAACGACGATAAACACGTCGGTAGCCTCGGCCCTGTCGTTTGCCATTGCTGCTGTCGCCATTGTTACTGGTGTGTAGAGAGAGACAAGGAAGCCAGGATGGATGATTGTGTGTCCCAGGCTGCTTCCCGCGCCACGCCGTCCCTCGTCTCGGGCCTCACCCACACTACCTCGACGACGAACGCGACGGCCGCCCAGCCCCGCACCTTTTGCGTCGTTTGCGGGAGTTTCAGCGGCGAGCTCGCGCTGCGCAAGTCTGGTCTTAAGTGCCCCAAATGCATCGGCAAGAAGGCGAACCGGCACTGGGTGAAGCTGCAGAAACAGCAGGCGACCCAACTCCTCTGCCAGGTCACCAGCGAGGAACAGCAGCAGCCGCAAACCTTGCAGCTGAGGCAGCCGCAAACGAGCATGCGAAGCGTGGCAAACATCACGCCGACGGAGTCGAGCTCGTACGGCGGGCCCGGCGGCGCTGGTGGCGGCCTTGCCAGCCTCAGCTGCTCCCTCAACCCAGATGAGGCGAACGACACGCAATCCGATCTCACGGGCTCCCACTCCTTCGCGCACAGTGGCGGCCGTGCCACCGGCAGGAGCGGGATGAGCCGAACCAACGACAGGGCAGCGACGACGGCGACGACGACGAACAAGACAGCCGCGGCCCCAGGCGCGACCTCGCATCCGATAAACGACTACATCAGCAAGACGACGGTGTACAAGGCCGCCGTCCACCGCGCCACACACTCCACGCAGATTCACGACGACGGCGGCAACGAGCAGCCGCCTTCGCCGTTATCGGGTCCACCGTCCACACCCAGTACGCGGAGCCTGGGTGCCAGGAACGACAGCGGCACCGACCACCACCACCACCACGGGGATCGTGACCGTAGCAAGGGCAATCGCGCAGGCGACGGCGGTGGTGGCTCTCCGCGCGGCTCCCCTCCACCGCCCCCGCGGCTGCCCCCACGCAAGGCCGTGGCGCACAGCGAGAGCGGCCGAACCGGTGCCCCCCCGATGCCCTCTGACTCTCACCAACAGCCACCGACGAAGAAGAAGCCCTTGTCGGCCGCAACCACCGCACCTGCGCAGACGCAACGGCAATCGCGGCAGAAACAGCAGCAGCAGCCGGCACCACCAGCGCACCCGCCCAGCCGCCGCTCCGTTTGCGCGTCCCTGCACAACCCCCCTCCCTGTGAGGCCCTGCCACTGCAGCAGCCCACTCGCAGACCATCCGCCACCAACAGCAACAGCAACAGCAATAACAACAGCGACGTCACACAAGGCGGCGGAGGCTTCGCTGGCTCCCTCACCATCGCCGTCGGCGACCCCATCGTCCCCGTGCTGCGGACCGATGCTCTATCACAAACCAACGCGAGCGCGGCGGATGCGGCCAATCCCCAGCAGCATCGGGACCCATTGGGGAGGGCGGCTGGCTTGTCCAGGACACCGACCCCGGTCAGCCGCACCCAGGCATGCGAACACACGCCCATCTGTGGCACGGATGGCCGGACCAGCACAGTGGATGTCGTCGGCACGTGCGGCGACGGAGGCGACCATTTCATCCCTTCCCGTCGCGAGAACGTCAAGGCCAAGAGCAATGTGGCACTCGTCGTGGCGGCGAGAGACACCACCGCGTCCAGGACGACGAGCAGCCACACCACTCATGTTGCCTCCGAGGGGAGCTTCCGCCAAATCAACGCCGCTGGAGACGGCGTCTGGGAGGAGGTCAGCGAGCCACCGCCGCTCTGCAACAGCCGTGGCGGCTCCGTGACGTCGAGCGCGAAGGCGGCCCGGTCAAAGCCCGAGCACCAGCGGCGTCGGTCGCGCGATGATGGCGGCTCGACACGCCCGCCGCTTAGCAGCTCCGTCCACAGCGGCGACGGAGAGAGCACCGCGCAAGGCTCCCTTGCTGAGGTGCACGCTCCCAGCAGCAGCGTTTCGTCGTCATGGACGAGCAGCCAGCGCAGCCGCACGACAACGCGGTGTGTGGAGGACAGCAGCAGACACGAGATGGTGGATAAGGAGGCGGCAGGTGGCCCTTTGACCAGTGATGTACTCCCACCAACCGATGACAGCGACGAGGACGAGACCAGTAGCAGCGACAGCGACTTCTTCCTCACCGCCGCCGAGGGCGAGGCGAAGGAAGGGGAGAGGGCGTCGCGGCGGCTACTCTCCCATAAAAGAGTCCGCAAAGGGAACGGCCGGAGCAACGGCAGCGGCAGCGCGACCCTAGCCAAGCCCAAAACGAGGGCCAGTGGCGATCCCGCATCGACCGCCACGCTCTACCCCTTGTGCGTTGATGGAATGACCATTGCGGTAACGGTGCCGCTGCCGCCCCCCACCGCGGCCCTTCACCACTCCCGGACCGAGTCGAACATGAGCATCACGTCGACAGGATCAAGCAGCAACCGGCCCTATGGCTACGCGGTGAAGAGCAGGACTGTCGTGGGCTGCTCGGCCTCTGCGGCGGCAGACGGCAAGGGAAGCGGCGGGAGTGGTGGGAGTAAGTTCACCGTGACACGCCTCACACCCGTGACACGGATGAAGAGGAAGTCGTCTTCACCCTCGACGGCGGCAGGGAAGCCTACACCAACGCATCAGCGATCCGACAGCAACCTTTCCCATGCGTCGGTTGGCGCAGCGGCAGCAGCGGGTGCGGGTGCGGGTGGGGTTGCTTCTCCTCGCCCCATCAAACCACGCGAGCGCGGGTCGGGCAGCATCCCGTCGTCGTCGAGCAGCGGGGGCATCAACGGCAGCGGCAGCGGCGGCGGAGGGAAAGCCGTCAGCCCATTCCACGGCAACGAAGGCGCCGAGGTGAAGAAGATTCGGTACGTGTTGCACGTGATGAACGGCGCGACGGGGGTGGAGGCGTACACGGTGGAGCGTGGCTACTTCACCGAGATTATCCCCGCGCTGGAGGCCGTCAAGAAGCTCGCGCGGAAGAACTGCAGCAACGTGGCTGCGGACGGCGGCGGTGGTGACAACGCCACCGACCTGCCCGTGCTCCCGTCGAAGCGCATCCCGTCGCTCCGCATGGCCACGGAGGCCTTTGTCGAGGAGCGACGAGCGGAGACGGAGGCGTTCCTGGCGGCGGTGTGCGGCAGCCCATTCTACATCAGGCACCCCTCCATCGTGTCGCTGCTCAAGCTCGGCCCCTACCTGCGCAGCAGCAGCAGCGCGAACATCCCCCACGCCGGCTCCTCCTCTGTCAGCTGCTGTAGTGGTGCTGCTGTTGCTGGTAGCGGCGTTGGCAGCTCTGGCTCGTCGTTGTCGTCGTGCGTCTCCGGTTCACGCCGCGAAACGCTGAAAGAGGAGGAGGAGGAGGACGCCGGCGGCACCAGCTTCCTTAGCGACCACGCTCTCGACCGCCTCCGTGACGGTACCGCAGCGGAGGTGCACAAGGACAGTGAACGGCTCCATCGCTCCCTCAGCCTGACGGGCAGTATCCAGTCCACGGGCAGCTCGGTTGCGCGGCGTAGCCGGCTGGAGTGCGTCACGCCAGAGGACCTGGCCACTGTGCAGCTGGGCAACCTGCTGGGCCGCGGCACGTTCGGCTCTGTCTTCCTCGGCCTTATCCAGACAGTGAACGGGCCCCTCATGCTCGCCGTGAAGGAGCTGCAGGTAAGCGCGGCTGCGGCTGGCAACGAGCACGCCAAGGAGGATGAAAGGAGGAGGCGGAGCACCAACGACAGCGGCACCAGCCAGAACCTAACCAGCAGCTTACTGGGCAAGAGTCCGCTAAACATGGGGGGCAGTGGCCGCACCTTTACGCCCCAAGAAGGAGGAGGGGGAAGAGGCAGCGATGGCGGTGGTGCAAGTGGTGCTAGTGGTGGCAGAGGCGAGGAAGACTGCCAAGGCAGCTGGGAGGAGTCCGACGAGTTCAGGAAACTGCAGGGCGAGCTCGACATCCTGCGCCGTGCGCGGCACAAGAACGTTACGCGCTTTCTCGGCTCTCTCTACCTCCCCCAGACCAACACCCTTCGCATCTTCACCGAGTACGTCGAGTGCGGCACTATTCACTCGCTCGTCCGCAAGTTCGGCGCGATGCCGCTGGCGACCATCCAGAGCTACCTGTTCCAGATCCTCGCCGGGCTGCGGCACTTGCACGACCTTGGCATTGTCCACCGCGACATCAAGGGCGAGAACGTGCTCGTGACCAAGAATGGCCGGGTGAAACTCTCTGATTTTGGCTGCAGCAGCGCTGGGGACGTGCTCGTTGCCGATCCGGCGGACGATACCTCTGGCAGTGTGGCGGGGGTCATCTCGTTGCGGAGTAACAGCAGCCAGTCCGCCAACCTGGCGCGTGCGTCGTCGTCGCTCCCGGTCGGGACACCTCTCTGGATGGCGCCAGAGGTGATCAACGGCACTGGGGAAGGAGCGGAGGAGGACACTGTACGGCAGTGCGACAGCAGCGGCGACGACCCACCGCCGTTCCCCGCTGTCGGCAAGGCGGTGCACTTTGCCGCTGATGTCTGGGCACTGGGCTGCGTTGGCGTCGAGATGCTGGACCGGCCACTCTGGCGCTACGACACGAGCCGCATCTCATCCTTTGTCATCATGTACAAGATTGGCAGCGCCGGGACCCCGCCGCACGGCTTGCCCACTGTGGAAGAACTGGAAGAAATCAGGCAATCCGACGGCAGCAACAACCGCGAGGCGGAGTACACGGCCTTCTCCCTGTATCGCGACTTCCTCACAAAGTGCTTCCTTCTCGATCCGAGGGAGCGCTGGACTGTAGCACAGCTGCAGCAGCATCCCTTCCTCCACACCCCGCTCTCCCGCACCCTGCGGTGGATGCCCCCACCACCCGCGTGCAAGTAGAGGGAGGGGGAACTGACCCAAGCCCCATCGCCGTCATATGACTCCCTTCCCCCTCCCCCCCCCCTCTTCATCTCCTCGTTTAACACCTGCCGTGCACCACCCACCATCCACGCAGGATCAGCTGTCTCACAAAAACTTGTACTCTCCACCTCCCTTTGTACAGTCCCTCGTCCCCCTTCCCCATTTCCCATCTCAGTTGTTCTCTCTCTTACCTTCCCACTCCCGTACATTCTGCTGGCACTGTTGCTCCTGCCACCATCAACAACTGACTTTCCGAGGTAGAACCAACAAAAAAAAAACGAAAGGACAACTCACATGGAGGATGGATGATTGGGGGGCCACAGTTGTCCGGTGGAGCTCCCCTCCTTTTCACTCTCTCTCTGCCACCCCCCTATGTGTGGGTGTGCTCGCTCTGCATGGCAAGGCAAGCAGGAGCGGACAGCAATGGTGAGCCAACTATGTGTGTGTGTTGGCAGCAGCCGCACACACATTCCTCCCTCCCCTCTCCCCTCTTCTTCCCCACTTTCCACACAACATCCCCCACGTAATACAAAGGAGCACTACCCCCCCCTCCCCCCCCTCACCACCACCACCACCACCACATAGTGTTAGACCACCGCCGAGTTGGAAGGGAACGAGGTAATAGGAAGAGATACGCGGGAAGGAAGTTCATCCCTTTCTCTCCCCCAATCACATTCCTCCACACATTCCCCTTCCCTCGTTTCCTCTTTCTGTCTGTCTCTGTCTCTGTCTCTGTCTCTGTGTCTGTCTATCTTTGGCTTTACCCGTCTGTTACTCTTGTTCTCGCTCTCCGCCACAACCCTCCCCCTCCCCCCCTTCTTCCGACATTGTTGCCCATTGCTACTGTTCCTCCCTTCCCTCCTCTTCTCTCTCTCTTGTTACCTTTTGTCGCAAGACTTCCTTGGAAGCTTGCGAGACACACATCACCTCCTCTCCCCGTAGCTTCCCACCACCACCACTCCATCTTCACCTATTCCTCTCCTTATATACTCTCCTCCACTTTTTCCTTCTCCCCTTGAAGGCAGTGTCCATCGGCTTGCGTTGCCCTTGTCCCCCCCCCCCCCGCCCCCATACACACGATGGACGTTGACGAGGAGCTGGCGCGCTTGACCAAGGCGGAGCCGCTTGGCAACACCTACATCAGCGCCAACAAACGCAGCACGTACGGCAGGAGCAACGGACAGGCCGCCGCTCGCTCTCGCAACGGCGGTGGCGGTGCTGCGGCTGCTGGTGACAGGAGCGGCGGTGGCGGCGAATATGCCCTTGAGGCAAGTACGTTTAGTGCCGCAGAGGACTCTGCCGCTGGTGACCTCTGGCTGCTGGAGTCCCGCAAAGGCGACCGTGGGGCCAGCACCTTCCCCGCGAACACGACGACCACCCCGGAGAGCGTGGCCGCCCCGTGTGCCCTTAACAGCAAGTTGGCTGAAGAGGACCTGCCCACGAGCACGAGCTATGGCATGTCACAGCTCGACTCGCCGAACCGCGCCTCTGGCAGCGCCGACTCGGATAAGAAGACGATGGGCAGCAGCGGCCAACCGCTGGAGTTTGTGCCGGCGGCGAGTCGGGCGGCGACCCGTGACGCGCCGCGCGGCGGCTCTCCGATGGACTTGCTGCCTGCGACGACGGTGTCCGCCAACCGCGACGCCAGCGTCTGCTCGAAGCCGAACAGACACCTGATGATCCCCGACGACAACTGCGAGGACTTCGACCCTGGCGAGACGCCCTCCGTGCGGCGCCGCCGCCTCAACACAAGCTTCATGCAGCCCACGGAGTCGTCCCTTCGGCGCGCGTCGGTGGGCAGTGTCCCACGGGCAGGCGGCAGTCCCACCTCCGTACGGCGGCAGCGACACACCACGACGCGCAGCACCATCGACGACGAGTACGATGCCTTGATGGATAGCGTCTGCAGCTCAGCGCGCAGCCACCGTGCGCAGTCCCAACAACAACAACCGTCGAGGAGTCAGCGCACGGTCCAGCAGCGCAGTGTGCCGCAGCGCACGGCCGCCGTTGCTGCCGCTCCCGCCGCCGCGGAGGAGTCAGATTCGCGGCAGAACACCACCATGGCCGACGCCGCGCGCTCCTCCAAGGCTTTTGACCACGCGCCAGAGGAGGAGCTGTACGACGTGTCCCCCGCAGCGGCGCCGCCTTCGCTGAGTCCGTTTCAGCTGCCGGTGAGTTCGACCGCCACGACCGACAAGAAGTCAACAGCAACGCGCAGGCAGTCTGACCCGTCCTCGGCGGTGAACAGCGGCAACAACAACAGCAACAATGATGCGCTTGCCTCAGGTGCGGGGAAGAGTAAAGCGAGACGGGGCGACACTACCACCCCGTCCTCGGCATCGGTGCCAGCCCCCTCTGCGACCAAGAGTCGGTACCGCAACGGCTCCCCCGAGTCTCCGCTTGTGCCGAGCCACAACAGTCCTCGTGGCAGGCCGATGCGCAGCCGAGTACAGGGCAGCGCGACGGTGCAGCGTTCGTCCACGGCGGCGGGGGGCGGCAGCAGAGCAGCGGCTACGGGGGGGAAGGGCAGCAGCCGGGCCGTCCACGGGGCGGGGGCGGCGCCACCGCCTCGCACGCGCAGCTCCTCCGCGGGCAGCCTCGGCCGCGGCAGTGGTAGTGGTAGTGGCAGCGGCGGCAACACCGGCCGCGTCTCGTCGTCGTCCGTCACGACTATCACTGTCTCGGACGAGGACGAGGACACGTTTG
The DNA here is from genome assembly GCA_030849825.1 of Herpetomonas tarakana. Classification (NCBI taxonomy): domain Eukaryota; phylum Euglenozoa; class Kinetoplastea; order Trypanosomatida; family Trypanosomatidae; genus Herpetomonas; species Herpetomonas tarakana. The sequence continues at coordinate 22,331 of JASAOB010002861.1, forward strand.
CGGCCTCCGGCACCCTCTCACCCCTCACCAGCGACATCCAAACTGCCGAGGTCACCGCCGAGCCGCGTCGCTCGGGCTCGCGCATCGCCGCCGCCGTCACGGCAACAGCTGCCCCGAGGCTGGCGACGGCCCAGCCTCGCACCGCCAAGCGGAACCGCTCCCGCAGCGCGGAGAAGACGAGCACCAGCCTATCAGGCAACGCCCGCAGCGGCAGCACGGGCAGCGTCGACGCCGCCAGCCTCGAGGCCACTATCACGGCGGTGGAGGTGGTGGAAGGCGGCAACGTGGAGGAGGCCGAGCCCGTTCCGCGGCTCTCGCAGCCGGTGCCGGCCTCAAGGGGCCGAAAACCGACGACAGCGGCAGGCAGATCTAGCACGACGACGCGGAGCGGCAGCGGCAGGGGACCCTCCGAAGCCCGCGCCGCCGCCGCCGCCTCGTCCAACGCCGCTGCCGCACCGCACGAGAGAAGCAACAACAGTAGTTACACGCAGAGCCATCGCATCTCCACCAAGCCAAGGGGTGGGGCCGGGGGCAGGGCCGACAGCCGCAGCGCCAGTGAGGAGCCGCAAACCACGTTCCCGTCGGTGCGCAAGCGACCCGACGATGGGAGCGCCAACGAGTCCTTCGACAACACTTCCATGTCGGTGCTCAAGGCCCGCGCAGCCGAGGAAGAGGAACGACGGCAGCACCAGCAGCAGCAGCAGCAGGAGGAGGAGGAGGCGGAGGCAGAGCCCCCCGCGGTCCTCGTCCCGCCACTGCCCCTGTCCAGCATTACGGAGCGGCGCGATAGGGCCAACAGCGTGGCGGGCAAGTATCCGCTGCCGCCCGGCTCGCATCGGACCCCGACAGGTGCCCCGGCAGCTTCGGCTGCGTCCGCTGCAGCAGGCAGTGGCCCCCTTACCAGTGGCCGGCAAGGCACTGGAAGAGAGGGCGAGGGCACGTACGGCGACCTGACCACGGTCACCATCTCTCCCATGAGCGAGGACGATGTCGAGGACACGGCCCCGTTGCCCACCCCCTCCCCCGACCCAGAGAAACCTCACCGTAGCGACGCGCGCAGCAGTGGGGGTGCTGGCGAGAATCAACCACAACCCAGGAGCTCCGCCATGCGTAGCGGCGGCAGTGTCGCCGTTGACGTCCCGAGCCCCGCCGCCACCACTGTCCAGAAGAGCCGTACTGCTGCCGCCACCACCACCAACGCCGAGACCGGGGCGAACGCAAAGCCGCCCGCCGCGGCTGCTGCTGCTGTCGGGCCGGAGAAGCGCGGCTCTGAGGCCGACGCGGCGAAGCGGGGAGGTCCCACCCCCGCCCACGTCCCGTCCAAGTCGGAGCAGAAGAAGTGCTGCACGGTAATGTAGAGCGGGGAGGTGCTCACAAATGCAGGAAGGCAGGCGGCGCGCGTCTCCTCTGCTTCCGTTGCCAGCGCCACATCCATCCCCTCTCCTCTCTTCCTTTGTTGCATCTTCTTCCTCCTGCCCTCCATATTCCCGTTACCAATCTTCGCCACCATCTTCATTGACGGCAAAGTAAGGGAGGGAGAGAGGAGATAAGACGGCTTCTCCCCCTTCTGTACAGTACCCCCCCCCCCTATCAGCACATTTTTAGCTCTTGCCTGCTTTTGTTCTCGTTCCTGTCTCTGCTTTTGTTGTCATTTTGTGTCCCCCTCCTTGATCGTGTCCTCCGTCTCCCTCCCTTTTCTATCTCTGGCCCTCCCCTTGTTGCCCCATCGTTCTTGCCGCCTTCCGTTCCCTCCTCCCTCCTCTCATTACCTTCTCCAATGGGAAGAGGTGCAAAATACATGATACAACATAACCCCCCCCCCCCCTCCCCACATGAGAGCGAAGGGATGGCCGCCGCTGCCCCCTCCTCCTTCTCGCCCTCACCCGTTTTGCGCCTGCCTCCTCTCTCTTCTTTCTCCTCGAATCAATGACATACTTATCCTCTCGCCCACACTCCTCTCTCTTCTCTCTTCTCTCTGCAGCGGGCATCTTTATTGTGTTGTTTGTCCCCCCTCCCCTCCCTCACGACGGGAGAGTGGCTTGCGTTGTTTCTCCCCCCCCCCCCCCCGCCCGCCCCACCTGTCTTCTCGCTCTCCTGTCGGGGCGTGTGTGTGGAGGCACTCCTCCATCCCCCTCTGCTTCTTCCCCGCCCCCGCCGGCGCCAACACATCCGCACTCTCGCGAGGTGGTGGGAGCGGGGTGGGGGAGGGGGTGTCGCGTGCTATACTTCTACTTTCTCTTCTTCTCCGTACCCTCCTCTCCCTTCCTCGAGGAAGCAAACACACTATACATGCTCCACTCCCCCTCTTCCTTCATTGTACTTCTACGATTCCTGTACTCTTCTACCAAGCTTATCTTTGGGTTTTGACAGAGGCCGCTCCGTCCGCTAGAGTTTCCCTCCCCCTTCTCCTCCCAACGCACTCCCCGCACGACTCCTCCACCTCCTTCTCTCTCTCTTTTGCTGTGTTCCCCTTACGTGCCTGGCGTTCTGCTGTACCTTTGTTTCTCTTCGTGAGGAGTCCCATTATCATCCCTACTGCTTCCGTCTCTCTTTCTCCACTCCTCTCGCCTCATCTGGATCATTGCTCACTTTTCCCCCTCCGCCCTCTCCGCCCTCCCTCTTCCGCTCCCTCCACGTCCATTTGATCTTCCGACTGCTACACACCTAGTCATCTATTTCCTTCGCTTCCCCCCTTCCTGACGCCCATCGCCACGGACAAGGCCCCCCAATCAATGAAGGAAGAGAGAGAGAGAAAGGAACTTGACGACGATAGGAGACGCAGCAAACGTTGCAACAACGAAGGAGCGTGGCAGAGCCATCCCACTTCATACCCCCACCCCCCCTCCATCCCCATCCCCATCCCCATCCAGAGGTCGAAAGGCGTTCCCTCATCATCATCATCATCATCATCATCACAGAGGCGTGCTGGAAGAGTTGAAGCTTGAACTACTCCGTCCTTACCCCTCATTCCTCCCCATATAAAGACGCTCACGCCTCATACACGCTTAGCCCACCAAAGATCCCTTTTGTGTCCTCTTCCTCTTCTTCCCTTATACACTGCGCGCTCTCTCCCCCCTCCCCCCGGCTTGAGCCCCAAGGAAGACGAACACTGACAGGGCAACACCCATCGCGAAGAGAAGCAGCTCATACCCCCCGCCTCTCACCACCAGACGCACGGCGATACACTTGACGAATCCTATACAGCACCAAAAGTGTCTCAGCAAACCATGTCGGGGGAAGCGAAGCGTCTGGGGAAGTATGTAATTGGCCGCAAGCTCGGCAGCGGCAACTTCTCGAAAGTTCGCGAGGCCACCGACAGCGAGACGGGCACGGTGTACGCGATGAAGATCATTGACAAGGAGCTGATCACGCAACAGAAGATGGAGGAGCAGCTACGGCGGGAGATCACCATTATGCGGAAGCTGAAGCACCCCAACATTGTGCGTCTGGTGGATGTGATGCAAACAAACAATCACATTTACCTCATCATGGGCCTTGCCACCGGCGGGGAGCTCTTTGAACGGGTGCTGAAGGCTGGCCGCCTGCCCGAGCACGTCGCACGAAACTACTTCCGTCAGCTCATGTCAGGGATGAAGTACTGCCATGACAGAGATATTGCGCATCGCGACATCAAGCCTGAGAACCTGCTGCTCGACGACAAGGACACGCTGCTCATCACGGACTTTGGGCTCAGCAATGTGCAGCGCATGGTGGCGGCCTTCCATCCAAACGACGATCACCAGAGCCACCCCACCCACGGCGGGAACGAGAGCAACATGAGCGTGAACTCGCTGAACGACACTACCACCGCCGCGGCAGCCGGCATGTCGACGCAGGCACTGCTCATGACCACGTGTGGCACGCCGAACTACATCGCACCAGAGGTGCTGAAGGAGCAGGGCTACAACGGGTGCAAGGCGGATATCTGGAGCTGCGGCGTCGTCCTCTTCGTCATGCTCGCCGGCGGCCTGCCCTTTGACGACCCGTCCATCAAGGTGCTCTTCACCAAGATTGAGCGGGGGGAGTACCGCATGCCCCGCTCCCTCTCTGCCGAGGCCCGGGATCTCATCTCACGCATGTTGACCGTCGACCCGAACAAGCGCATCACCTGCGATCAAATCATGTCGCACCCGTGGTTCGTCGGCTAACCCTCCCTCGCGCGCGCCGCCATACGGCACATCATACACAGCGCAGTACACCCATGTACATATGTACTCACAACGAGGGCAGCAAACCCCCAACAGCAAGAAAGAAGAAAGCGAGAACGACAACCCCACATCGTCCCTCCTTCCCCCTCTCCCCCCTCCACGACGGTGCCATCCCTCCCGTGTCGCCTTCTCTGGCTTTGCCGTGATGCATCCACGGCGTGTCTAGTCTCCACTCGTGTCTGCGCAGGCGAGCGCGTGTACGAGGTGTGTGGGTATGTGTGGGTATGTGTGAGCCCGCCGCCTGCATCCGTCACGACTCTCTCTCCCCTGTGGTATGCCACTACTTTGGCCCCGTAAATATCCTTGACTCGTTGCTACTTCCTTCCTTCTTTCTTTGTTTTATTTTCCGTATCTCTTCCCCCTTTATGACCATCCCCCTCCCCCCCTCCCTTCCTCCTTCTCTCCTTGTACCCAAACACACCTCTCTCTCTGTGTCTGTGTGTGTGCGTGTGCGCCTTTTCATCTGTCGCGCGCGTACGCAAGCTTCTCCTATCCTCACCCCTTCCTCTTCTTCCCCCATACCGATCTCCCTCCCTCCCTCCCTTCCGTTCACCATCTGACGTCACGCCGTCATACACCCCTCGCTCCATCCCCCCCCCCCTTTTCCCCTCCCTCCCTCGTGCACGATCGCTCTCCTCTCAAAGCCACCTCATATACAACTCTCACATCCGTTCCCTTCTTCATTAATACTCAAAGTTGATGGCTTTGCTTCTCCTTGTCCCCCCCTTTGTCCATCCATATTGATACATGCCCTTTCCCCCTCCTTCTTCCTTCTCTCTCATATATCTCAGTACACATACGGTGCAGTGGTGGTGCCACCCCCCGTCTATACCCCCCCCCCTCTCCCCACCTATGGCCCACCCATTCTTTCTCCTTCTCCTCCACTCTCACCCGTTTACTGTCACACTTGTGCCTGTCGTTTTATAATTCTGCTTTCCTCCATCCCTCGCTCACTCCGGTGCTTCAGGAATGAGGAGGGGAGGAGGCGAGCCCCCCTCTCTCTCCCTCACATCAGACCTCACATCAGAGAGAGAGGGAGGAATGGACTGGCTACCACGCCCAAATGGAAATATTAATAACAGTACTTATGTCAGCGCCACAACAGTAAACCTTATGCAACATTCACAAGAAAGAGAGAGAGAGTGAGAGAGCCACGGGTAGGAGCGACGTCACCTCTCTCTCCTCCTTTATGTCCTTTCCTTTCTGACTCTCTGACAAGAGAGAGAGAGAGGGAAAAGTATGGAGGAGAGAGAGTGAGAGCGCCTCCCGTCCCAGCTTCCCAAAATGAGACGTGGCGCCGCCGCTCCCGTCTGCCATTATCCTCCTCCCCTCCCCCCGTGTATAGGTACGAGGGGGAACAGAATGAAGAGAACGATAGAGAGAGAGAGAGGAGTGGAACGAAATGCAAGCCGAGGCTATCTTCCCTCTCCCTCTCCCCCTCCTCCTCCCCTCGCTGCTCGCCACTGCGTACACCCACATCTGCATACACATACAGTTGGATTTCTTCGCCAGGATTCTAGCTCTCTCTCTAGTGCCTCCCCCCCTCCCCCCTCCCCTTTCATTATCCTTCCTCGTCCCTAGTCCCTCAGCCCTCCTGCACACTCACTCACACGTACGCACCCACTGAGGTCTTGTCAAGTCTCGCGCGCAAAACCACGCCGACTCCACCGCACGGAAACGAAGAAAAATCGAAAGGCCTTCTCCTTCTCTGTCTGAGTCTGCCTCCCCTACACGGCGAGCATATCGTGAAGCGAGCGAAGGGACAAACGTTGAGTTACCGTTGATACGCGTGCGCACACGAGAGGGAGAGAGAGTTCATTATGGGTCCCAAAACGCTTGGTGGCTACGAACTGGGCAAGACCCTTGGCAGTGGCAACTTCTCAAAGGTGAAGCTAGCGACGGAGACGGCGACAGGTAAGCAATGGGCCATCAAGGTGATTGACAAGGGACAGCTCATCCGTGAGCACATGGAGGAGCAGCTGAAGCGTGAGATTGCCGTGATGAAGCGACTGCGCCAACCCAACATTGTCGAACTGCACGAGGTAATGCAGACAAGCAATCACATCTACCTCGTCCTCGAGCTCGTGACGGGCGGGGAGCTGTTCGAGAAGATAGCCAGCGAGCGCCGCTTCTCCGAGGCGACGGCGCGCGAGTACTTCCACCAGCTAATCTGCGGGATCCACTACTGCCACTCGCAGGGCATTGCCCACCGCGACTTGAAACCGGAGAACTTGCTGCTCGACGGCGAGGGCGTGCTCAAGATTTCGGATTTCGGCCTCAGCAACATCCAGCGCGGCGCGGGCGGGAGCGGAAATACGATGCTGCAGACGGTGTGCGGCACGCCAAACTACGTCGCGCCGGAGGTGCTGAAGGAGCAGGGCTACGACGGGCTCAAGGCGGATATCTGGAGCTGTGGCGTCGTTCTCTTTGTCATGCTCGCTGGCTACCTGCCCTTTGATGACGAGAACGTGAACGCGCTCTTCACCAAGATTGAGCGTGGCGAGTTCCGCATGCCGCGCAACATCGGCTCCGAGGCCAAGGACCTGCTCTCCCGCATGCTCACCGTGGACCCCAACGCCCGCATCACCCTCGACGGCATCATCGCCCACCAGTGGTTCCAGGTCGGCTGGCGGCCCGAGTTGCTGAGTAACAGCACCGCCCCCAACGACTCCGCGTAGATTGGCCACACACAGGGGCACCTGTCGCGCGCACGATGATGGCCGCCTACGCGCCGAGTGACTAGCAGTAGAGTGACGAAGAAGGCGAAAGGGAAAGAGAAGAGAGACCAATGCCACTCTCCTCTCTCTGCACTTGCATGAAGGATGCGAGGCTCTATCCATGTACAGCTATTTTTACTGTTTCCCTCCTAGCTCTTTCCTTTTTTTTTTTTTTTTGGTGCTGCCGAAACTTCCGACATTGCTCGCGCTTGTTCGTGTCTCCTTGCCTCTCCCCACTCTCTCCTCCCTTCACATCTTCATCTCTGTGTGTACCCTCTTTGTGGCGCGCTCCTCTGCAGCCGCTATGCTTCGCGCGCGTGTGTGTGTGTGTGTGTGTGCTTGTACGCATTATTGCGCGTTCGTTACCATCATACCCACTGGGGAAACCATATGTATCCTAATGTCTGCTGCCACCACATGCTCTGCTTGCCCCGGCATAGCATGTGCCGTTTAGTGTTCTTCTCTGTCCTGTGGGCGGATTCTCCAGCATGTCCGCCATGGCTAACTGCCCCTTTCTCTCTCTTTCTGCTGTCTGACTTTGCAAACACACACACACGCACACACACACACTCAGGGGACGCGTGCCCCCTTCCCTTCCTTCACTACTTCCCAAGGATGACGGCTGCTGTTGGCATCCCAATCAGTTGTATATACATATATGTGTGCATGAGTGCGCGTGCTGTTGCAGGCAAAGTGTGTCTTCTCCTTCTTATCTCTTCCTCCTCTCACACACCACCACCTCTCTCCCCCTCCCCCTCCCGCTCCTGCTCTCCCCCCCGTGCCTCCCCTGCTTGCTCACTCCCAAGCATGAGTGGGATTCGTGCAACCCGCATCGTCGCTTCTCTCTCTCCATTTGCTCTGCTTTTTAGTGATGTTATGCCTTCTCCTCCCCATTCCGCTCTCTGGCGATGGCGATCATGTCTCATCAAACCTTCTCCCCCTCCCCCATCCTACTGTACCTCCCTCGCTCCATCTCACGCTTGGTCAGCTGCCCATCTCTCTCGTTTCTCTTCTTATCCTTGTATACACACAGCGCACGGCACACGCAGCACACAACCCCCCCCCCCCCACCCAGCAGAGGCGCCACCCACAGAGATGCACACACACGCAAATACCGTATAGCGATAGCACATACCTGCACCCCCCCCCCCCTCCTCTCTCCCTCTCTCTCTCCCACATCTCCGTCAGCAGCGATACAGCTTCGGACAGAGGACGAGGACAGCGGTGGGGAAAAGAGGGCGTGAGGCACACTCCGGATGGATTACCGTCTGCCCCCCCCCCCCCTCCCCCCACCCCAAACTTCTTCCTCCATCGTTTGCGTTCAGTTTTTGTCTACTACGTGTGCCTTTCTCCAGCCTCTCCCCTTCTCTTTCCCAGCCTCCTTTGATTCTTGTTTGGTCAACGCGTATATGGGTGTGCACACGTCTCGGGGGGTACCCCCCTCCCTCCATCCCTCTCTCCCCTTCTCCTGTGTTGTTTCTCAGGTTCTCAAGGATCACGTTGCCCTTCTGTTCTGTTGCGGTGCTTCACCTTATCCATTGGTAGTGTCCTTTCTCTCTCTCATTTCCCTCCCTCCCTGTTGACCTCTCGAGGGATATCAATCAGTAAACACGCAGCAGCCCGGGCTCTCCTTGTTCCTCCTCCCCTCCCCCCTCCCCAAACAACAGGTCATCAATTAGAACGAGAGGAGGAGGGAAGTAGGATAAAAGGCAAGAAATGGGCAGGAGGGATGGAAGCCTCCCTGCCCATTTCTGGTACTCACCGTGGGGGGGGGGGGGGGCGGTAGCTGTGGCTCACGCGCTGCTCTGTACTTACCGTAGACGGGGCACAACCACCGACCTCCCCCTCACCCACCTTGTGGTGTCCATGCAACTCCATTAATGCAGCTCCCTTCTCCAAGCGCACCCCTCCTTTCTACCCCTCTCTCTCTCTATGTACCCGCGCGCCAATACTTACAGAGCAGAACCCAACCGATTTGCTTCTCCATTGATTAGTCGTCCACTAGCGTTGCTTAAAGAAGAGGGCAGAGGGAACACACTCACTCACTCGCTCCCACACACGCTGCCGAGGCAGTGGCTAGAGGAGGAGAGGATACGGCGCAGAGCAAAGAAAGTACGCGTCACGCGATTCCCATGAAGACGGTGGGACTGCGACGCCAGCAGCGGCAGTCCCGCAAACAGGACACCACGCAGCGGAGCGATGCCCCGGTGCCGGTGGTGTTCCGTGTGCACGGCGACGACATGTCCAAGGCACCATTCCTCTTCCACCCAAAGAACTTTGGCCTGCCCATTCCCGAAGTGGGCAACAACAGCGGCAGCGGCGGAGGGGATCCACAGCAGCGTTTGGGCGGGAATGCGGGGACCGCTACCGCAGGCGAGGACGCGGCGGCGACGATGGGCGTGCCAGCTGTGGAGGCTATTATTGAGCTGCGCAGCTCCTTCGCTACGCCACTCCCCGCGTCCGCCTCGTCGCTCGACGCGACGGGCACAACACACTTCGCCAACAGCCACAGGAACCCGAACCCACTCGCCACCCCGTCCTCCGCCAGCACCAGCAGTACCTTCGCGTCACCAAAGGGCATGCCTTTTTCCCGCGGCAGCCAGGCCCAGCTGTCCAACGACAGCTTCACCACCGCCGCTGCCGCCGCCGCTGCTGACGTTTTGGGCAGCCCCGCGTCCACGGCTTCTGGCGGAGAGAGTAGGGCGACGTCGATGGCGGCCCTCACCCACGCCATGAGCAACGGCTCGCTCGCGCTGGGGACCAACACGGGGTCCTACGTGGATCTCTTCTCTCTCTCCTCCTTTGTGTCGGACCCCGTCGGGGCGGCGGCTGCCGTTGCGGCGGCGGCGGCGCCAGGGTCCCCCTTGACGAGCCGCCCGTTTCCTCGCTCCAGCGCGGGCGACAGGGCAGGCAGCGGCACCGCCACTACCACAGGCGCCGCATCACCCACCACCACCGCTGCTGCTGCTGCTGCTGCTGGCCATGACGACAGCGTCGTCAGCCAGGTGGTGCTGACGCTGTTGGCGCAGCTTGCGGCCCAGCGGGTGGCGGACGGGAGTGCTGGTGCTCCTCTTCTCGCTGATCAGGGCAGGGGACCGTCTCCGGGCACGCTCGGCGGTGGTGGTGGAGGCGCTGGCCTGACTGGCGCTAAGCCCAGCGGTGCAGCGAGTGGCGGTGGTGGTGGCGGAGGTGGTGGCAGCGGCAATAGCAGCACCATGGCCGCTCTCGCCGAGCCGACCTCAGACAGTATGCACCCATCCGGCGGCTGGATCTGCCGCGCCATGGCGTTCACCCAGCGTGATATGCAGTACAGCAGTGGGGCCATCAGCGTCAGCCAATCCCTCACCGCAAAGTGCCCGCTGGTGAACGACGTCGCCAAGGGTAGAATCATGGCGCGCGTCATGAGCGACTATGCCGAGGTGGAGCAGCGGTACGGACTGTCCCACGCGGAACTCTCCTTTGAGCATCAGTACGTGTCCAGGAGCGACATGTTTCTCATCTCCGAAGCTCTACGGGAGCGCATCATTTACAGCGGCGAGGAGATCCACATCTGCGGCTTTCGCTTTAAGGTGAATGAAATGCTGCAGGCCTTTCCCATTCCTGACCCCGCCGCCGCCATCGCCACAACCAGCGGTATCGGTGCGGCGGGCAGTAGTGGGGAGAGCCAGAGCACCTCACAGCAAAACACAAGTGCAGCACCCCCGTCGGCGGCGGGCGACGGCCCTCTGTTAGGCGGCGCCAGCAACACGGCGCAGCAGTCGCCACCACAGGAATCCAGAAGGAAGCTCTTGCTGCGCGTGAACTGCGGCCTCATCACGCCGCAGACGAGCATCAACTTTATCTCGCTCTCCCCGGTGCACTACGTCATTATCGAGCTCACCAACGAGATGTGGAGCACCACGCTGGACGGCAGGATCGGCATCACGTGGGCCATCCGCAAGTTTCTGCGCGAGCTGATTCTTGTGCAGCTGCCCAAGCGGAAGGCGACGCCGCTGCTGCGCGTGGTGTTCACAGGCCGCCTGCGACGGGAGTACGCGATTCATGGCAACACAGACATCTTCCACATGCTGGAGATCCCAAAGGACCTGCGCAGCAGCAGTAGCAGCAGTAGCAGCACAGGCGGCGGCACCGGTAGCAGCAGCGGTGGCGGTGGTGGTGGCGGTGGCGGTGGCACCACGACCAGTTTTGCGAGCGGCTACTACGGCAATGTCTTTGGGGAAGCTGGGGCTGCATCTGGCGGCGGGGGTGCGGGGGCGATGGGCGGAGGGGCAAGCGGCAGCGGTGGAGTGGGCGGAGCAGGAGGAGCGGCGAGCAGCCACGGCACTGCCGCCGCGGCCGCTGATGTTGTGGACGAGGTGGACCAGCACTGCCACGCCTTTGTGGAACGCGTGCTGGAGCAGGTGAAGGAGAGTGCGCTGAGGAAGCTCCTGTGGGAGTGCAGCCAGCTCGCCCGCAGCAGCGGCAACAACGGCAACGGCGACGGCGACGGCGACGGCGACGATGGCGCGGAGCTGGATGCGGAGCTGAAGGCGTACCTTCACGAGGGCATCCGCCGCGTCAAGCGGCTAGCAGCAAAGCATATCTTCTCCCACGCCAAGCAGTCCAACACCCTGGAGGCGTTGGCCATCGTGCTCGAGCGGTGCAGCCACCACTACCTGGATCGCCGTCTCGCCGTGACGGGCCATGCCGTGACCGTTGTCTCCGCCGGTAAAGGCATCTACCAGGCGACCAACAGCCTCGTGCAGATCAACTGTGTCCGCCTGCACGATGCCGGCCTCCAGCGCGTTCACGTCGTCTGCATGGGCCGTCCCCCGCTGCACATCACACCACTGCTGGAGTACACCACCGCAGACGAGACGCTACGCTCGCAGTACCACCTGCAGGACAGCGACGTGGCTCGCGCGGCCGCAGCCATGATTGGTGGTATCGGCAGTGACATGGGCATGGGCATGAACAAGCCGTATCCTCCCCACTCCCACCCCCACCCCCACCACCACCAACACCAGCAGCAGCAACAGCGGTACTACGAGCAGCCAGAGTGGATGTCCGTTTATTTCTACCACCCAAGGGTGGAGGTGGGTGGCGGCACGCTCACCTTTGAGCTCCTGACGAAGGAGGACTGGCTCTTGGCGCACCACTTCTCCGTCGCCGACCCCGCCGCCGCCGTGCGCGTGCTTGATCGCGGGACCACCTCCGCCTCCTCTCCCGCCATCAACAGGGAGGATGCCGCGATGGGAGCTGAGGGCGGTGGCTCCGGAAGCGTCACGAGTACTGCAGCGGTGGCGGCTGTGGGGCCGGCGCTGCAGAACTACGCCGCGACCGTCTCATCTGCCTTTGTCAATGGGCGGCACGTTATCATCCCTGGCCTTGGGCTCCGTGACTTCCGACTCCCCAAGGTGGTGTTCCCCGCCAACGCCATCACCATTGCCTCCCTTGCCGCCCAGCACTACCGTCAGCGGGCCGCTGCCATGGGCCTTCACGAGTTGCTCTACCGGTCCGACAGGGTCCGCCAGCGCCGTCACCGTCACGACACCATGGCGGCCGGAAAGGGAGAGGAACCTGAGGCGTCCCACGACGCACCACCAAGGAGGAAGCACGGCAACGCGCCGAGACAGGAGCAGCAGCAGTCCCCGCCACTGCCTTCGGCACGACCGCAGCGGGCGGGCTCGGGCCTCGAACGCAGCACGCACAGTCTCAACTCCCACAACAACATGGGCACCAGCAACGCCAACCCCCCTCCGGAGGGTCCCCGCGCGGCCGCCACCACCCGCAGCCAGCCCGGCAGCAGCCTCGACCGCTACCACCGCGGCGACTCCACCCTCGTCGTCAGCCGCTCCTGCGATTACAAGACCAGTCCCAACCCCGAGTACGCGCTGCTCGGCGAGTTCCACAGCGGGCAGCTGCAGCAGCAAGGCACGTCTCGCTGGCCTGGCAGCAGCACCACGCCTCTGGGTTCGCCCAGCCAGCGCGCAGCCACCGCCGGCGCGCTGCCTGGGTTCGGCACCACGCCGCCACTGCCGCTCAGCAGCAGCAGCTGGCGCAGCAGCAGCACCATTGGCGGTGGTGGTGGTGGTAGCAGCACAGGGCAGCTGAGGACGATGGGGACAGCAGAGGCGGGCGGCGGCGACTGTGCACCACTCGCGCGTCCGTCCTCCTCTTCGCTCAAGGAAGGCCGCTCGGTCGCCGGCATGCTGAGCTTTGTGGCCAGCGCGTGGTTCTGCGTGCACAGCGCGGCGAACGCGACGGGCAGCAGCGGGGGCCTCGGGCCATCATCGGCGGCGGGGCGGAAGGACACGTCAGGGACGAGGAAGGGCTCGCCGGGGAAGGACCTGCACCACGAGAGGGAGAGGCACGACGTGTACGTGGGCCAGGGGTCGTTCGGGCTGTCGCACCCGTGGGTGAAGCCATCGTCGGTGACGCGCACGGATGTCTCCTTGTGCGGCGCCAACGTGGTGGACAGCGACCTGAAGAACGGCTACCTCATTCTGGAGCTCACCGTCGCCGACGATGTCCTGCCAGGGGCCTACTGGTCACCCCACCTGCTGGTGTCCGACGATGGGTGGAAGCTGCTGATGGGCTGCTTCGCCGGCCGAGACGACCGCCTCTCGCTCTCCCCTCAGGACGCGCTGGACGACTTCACCTCGGACTTCCGCGCCGGCGAGGCGTTCTGCCGCACCTTCAGCGGCATCACGGAGGACGGCCGCACCCTCGTCCTGCCCACCCACAGCAGTTCCGCCGTCTTCCAATCCCCTGAAGAAGTTCTGTTCCTGTATGCGCCAGAGCTCTTCTCCGCCGTGCCGCACGACAACGCTGTCCGCGCGCGTGTGGCCGCGGCACGCCAACCCCACACGCTGACGGAGCCAGCCAGCGCCGCTGGTGATGATGGTGCCGCACCACCACCACCATCCGCACCACCGCCATCGCCGCCGTCGGAGAGAAACAGGGAGGGAGAGGATCTTGCAGCAGCAGCGGCAGCAGCAGCAGAAGGGAGCCTCCCCACCGCGGGCCTGGCGCACAGCCTTCCCATGACGGTGGTGTCGGCGGTCACGGACGACGACATGAAAGCGGAGATTCCTAATCTCTCCTCCCTCACAACCACCTCCATGGATGGCCAGATCGCGGCGACAACGATGAGGGACGCTGCTGCCTCCGCTGCCGCTGCTACGGTGCCAGAGCTGCCCGAGATCCCCACCCCCACCGCCGCGCTGCCTCGCGGGGACTCGCACGTGTCTTCGCAAAGCCACGGCGTCGTTCCTCACACCCACGCCGAGAGCGGGTGCTCTCCCCCGCTGCTCGCTCTCCTTCCCATTGGCACTGCCGCCACCGTGGGTTACGTGCAGCTGCGCAATGGGCTGCTCTTTGCCATCCAGCCCACCAGCCCGCTACCGACGGAGGACGAGCTCAGCTCGGCCGTCGCCGCCGGCGTCAGCGCCAGCGGCGGGGATGGTGCCAACTACTACTACTACACCTTCCACAGCCTCTACGCCGCCATCCTTCACGGGCTTATCGGTGGCGGTGGTGGTGGCTTTCATCTGCACAACGCCCCCCACGCTGGCGGTGTCGGCGCTGCTGGCGGCCCAGGCACGAGCACCGCCACTGCCGCTCCTACCACGGCCAGTATCGGCGCAGGCACATCGGTAATGTCGGCGGCGGGTGCGGCGGGTGCGGCTGGCGGCGGCGGCGGCGGCTCCGTCGCAGGCTTGGCGGCAGCGACGGCAACGATGGGCCTTCCCCAGTCCATGGAGAACATCACGACGCGGGTGGTGCTGCGGCGGCGTTGGCTCTTTCAGCACCCCGACATTGGCTTGGAGGCTCCCGCCACCGCCTCGTGGTCCCGGCTCTGCGCCAGCAAGGTGCTCCCACTGTACGGCAGCAAGTCCGTCTACCCACGCGACAGTTTCTACACGGTCAGCCCTCACCAATACACCGTTAGCGGAGCCGCGGCGACCAAGCCCCCCTCGCCCTCCTCCATAGGCTCCATGTCGGGTGCTGCCACCACCGCGACCGCCAACAGCGCCGCCGCTGCGTTCTCGGTGTGGAGCGGGGGCGGCGAGAAGGACGGCGGCAGGCACCGGGGCAACGCCGGCACCCTCACCATTACCGGCCGTGCCCTCAACAATGCGCAGGACGAGGACAAGAAGCGGCTGCTCGAGTTCATTCTGCAGCGCCTGCAGCAGCAGTACCAAATCATTGTGGAAGGCGGCGCGGGGGCCGCGTACCCGCTGCTCTGGCCGCGCGCCGACCCGCAGCCGAACATCCGCCTCGACATGTCCATTGGCCACCAAACGCACACGCTCAAGGTGGGCGAAACGGCCAGGACGATCTCCATCACGCGCAAGCTGCACCGGGGCATGTACAGCAACGGGCAGGTGACGCACATGGTGAGCTACCGCTACGCCCTGTGGAACTACCTGCGCGGCACGTTTGACCAGCGCGAGATGCACATGGAGGCGCAGGTGGGCGAGAAGAACGCGTACTGCTGGGAGTCCCTGGACCGGTGGGTGCAGGAGCGGCCAGACGCGTACATCCCGCGTGGGACAGAGCTGTGGCTGCGGTCGCGGGAGATCGCTGTCGTGCTGCTCCCTGAGAACCCCGACAACCCGCCGAGCTTTGACGAGTTCCACGGCTTCATTGGCTATCGGTTCAGCAACTACCTATCGACGCGCGGTCGGGTGCGGTGGCACCTGAACAGCGCGCCGCTGTCGGTCGATGTCCCCTCGCCCACGCCGGCTGACTTCCCCGCGCCGCTGTCGACGATGCCGGTGGTGCTCGTCCGCGATAACTCCCGCGCGGCACTGGAGACGCGCAGCCTCGTGGACCACGCGACGGGCCGCACCGTCGCCTTTGACCGCCCCGTTGACGAGCGCCTCATGTCCGTCGACATTGTCCTCCCCGCGCAGTACAATCGCTGCTGCCACTACCTCCTCAAGGTGTCCTGGCTGGCCTGTGCGGCGAACATTGTGACGGACTGGTACGGCTCCTTCATTGCCAACGCGCAGCGCTACCGCTTCCGTGCCCTGCCCATCTCCTGCTACAACCACAACCCAAAGGCGGAGTCCTTGGCGGTACACTACGACGTCTCGGCGGCGGTGCCATCATCATCAGCAGCGGCAAAGGGAGCAGCGACGCCAGCCGTCATTCCACCACCGCCACCACCACCAGCATCAACCACACTCTCGTTGCCACCGGAGATCATGCGCTGGCACGCCTCGGAGCACAGCGGCGGCGGCGACAAGGCGAGCGGCGACGCAACTGCTGAGGAGAGCGGGCCCCATGCCACGGCAAGCGTGGAGGCGGAGAACACGGAGGAGGAGCCGATCCTGCGGCGCCACTTGCTGACACTGCTGACGGAGCGGACCTACCACTACTACCCCGACATCCCAGCCATGAACCGCAACTGCCGCCTCGTGCACTTTAGCGGCCTCTGCTATGTCGTGGTGCCGCCCAGCAGGACGGTGGTGGCGCAGTGGTATCAGAACACGTGCGTGCAGCAGGGTACGTTGGCGCAGCAGCGGTTGCTTGGCCAGTTCCGCCAGGCCGTCAAGGCCGCCAAGAAGGCAACAAAGGCAGAGCTCCGCCGCTCTGCATCTACGTGAAGGATGGTGAAGGGGGGGGGGGGGGGGGGGGGGTGGTGGTGGGGGGGGGGGGCGGCCGCCCCCCCGCCCACTTACCACGGCGGCCCCAACCCGGGGGGGGTCACCCGGCGGGCCCCCCGGCGGCCGCCGTCCGGCTCCCTGGCCGCGGCGCGGGGGGGGGCCCGGGGCGGAGGTGCATGCGGGCAGTCAGGGCATCACTCCCTCCTCTCTCCTACCACTGCGGCCCCATCCAGGAGGAGTTCACGCGGAGGTCCACGTGGGCTTATCATCTCCCTCTGGTCATTGCGTCGAGGAAAGAAGGGGATATCGGCAGCACAGAAAGGAAGAAAGGAAGAAGATGTGTGGCGGATATGAGCAAAGCGTGCACCATACGGTAAAAGAGGGGGTGGGGAGGACAGGATATATAGCGGTACACGCCGACGAAAGTGATTCTGCAGGTGTGTAGGGGGTGGGGTGTGGAATGTAGTCGCTTGTCTGTGTGACGTTACCCTTCTCTCTTTGTCTTCCTCCTTCCTTTCTCCGTGCCGTGGCCCCATTCCCACTCTCCTTATGTGCGGCCCCCCCACTGCAGTCCCTGTTTCCTTGTTAGACACCCTTACACACACACACACACAAGACACAGAGACACAGAGAAGCATCTCAGTACCGGCACACACACCCACCCACGCACGCACGCATCTCAGCATGTCTGTCAGCAACGCAAACTACTTACCGTTGATTGGCAAATCGTTGAATACGGCAGAGCGGACCTCGTTGCAGTGCTCACTGCCTCTCCTCTCCGCCCGCTTCGGCGGCGTCGACGCGGAGTTCTGGGGCAAAGTGTGTGGCTACAAGAATGACTACCTCGTCGCCCAGGTGCTCCCCACCGGTCCCCTCGGACCCCGCGTGAACTTCTACAGCACCGACGGTGGCAACAACTGGACGGTGCTGGAGGAGCTCACGGAGGAGCAGGCGGCGTTCTGCGAGGAGCTGCGCGGGATCTACCAAGGCGTGCCCGCGTACGAGTACAAGGTGCGCAAGGACCTTCCCGCCGCAGTGGAGCCCACGGTGGATATCCCTGAGGCGGACGGCGTGCTCAAGGCGGCAAAGGAGACGCTGCTCAGGAGCAGGGCGGAGGCGGGGGACGCGGATGGGGAAAGCGACGAGGAAGGAGAGGACGAGGAGGGGGACGAGGAAATCGAAGACGAGGAAGACGAGGAGGCGGAGGAGAAGGAGCCGGCGAGGAAGGCGCAAAGACCCAAGTACCTGATCGTCTCCATCACAGAGGCAAAGCGGCTCTCGCACTTTGTGCAGCTGCACGACGCCTATTGCCGCCTCGCGGTGCGTGGGGAGTACATCCTGTCCCCTGAGCCCGGTGCGTCGGCGGCTGCGGCTGGCGCAGGCCCGCTCGCGTCCCCCGCTCTGCAATGTGCGGTGATGAATGACGCGTTTGGGGGCCAGCCTCTCCCCTACGCCGTGAAGCCGTCCTGCTACCTGAAGCTCTTCGCCACGGGCGACCCCGCGCGCAACTCGGTTCTGTACGGTGCGACGTACAACCTTCACACGGACTTTCTCCGCCCCATCACTGACGACGCCCCGCAGGGTGTCTGGTCCGTCAAGTACGACGCAGATTTGAATGTGGTAGCCGTCATCAACTGGCTCTTTGCGGGTTCGCTCTTCTGGTACCGCCCCGGCACGCTGGAGAAGGGGCAGGTCTACTACGGCAACGGCGAGCGCAGCTTTGAGCTCCTCTTTATGCTGTGAGGGGAGCGGCTCGCTTGACAAGGTCATGTGCCTTTCTCGCTGTTTCGTGGTGTTCTTCTTTTTCCCCCTTCATTTCCCTCCTGCCCGATCCTATGCCCCCTCCATCTCTTCTCCTCAAACAGAGGTGAAGGGGCTGGGTCTTCTTCTGGATGATGTACAATAGCCCGTGCCTTGTATAAATCACAACGACATCAGCAAACATGGGAGACGTGCGCTGCGCCATTTTCGAATCATACACAGACACAGGCAGACACGCACGCGCGGGAGTGTGTGATGTGGGGTGGGGGGAACGTGACGAATCGGAGGTGAGAAGTGGAGAGGCTTTTGCGGTCCTGCGTTGCCTTGCCGCTGCCTGGCCTCACTCCATTGCCCTTCATCTCCCTCTTCTGGCAGACATCTCCACATGCCATTGCCATCGATGCTCTCCATCCTCTCTCCCCCCCCCTCTCCGACCTCCATTAGTCCCTTATCTTTGATAGTACCCAAAGTTGTTTGCCTGTTTATTCCCCTCTCCTGCCTCCCCCTCTCTCTCCGTGTGGTTGGTTCAAACTGTCATCTCCTTCCAAAGAAAGAGAAGAAGCAGTAGCAGCGACAGCGCAGCAGCACACATCCTCTATCACTTCTCTCTCTCTCCTTCTTCATCGTTACCTCCATCGTTGAATCCCATTCGCTGCCCGCTGTTCCTCCTCTCGTCATTGCCATATTGTCACTGCTTTTATATTCCTAGTATTGCGGTTCGTGCGTGCTGGCCCCAGTGAGGAGTCACCAAGGAGCCAAGGCGCGGAGAGGGAAAGAATCGAGATCCCCCCTCCACCACACCGCCGCTACACAAGGGAGATGTGCACGCGCGATCCCATGTGGACAGCGGATCTGCTGGCCGCCGTGACGGTCGCTCCGGCGCCGGACAGCAGCAGCGGTGGCGCGCTCGCGTTGAATGACACGAGCCCACCAACGCGCCTCCCCAGGGCGGTGGACGTGGTGCGCGTCCCTGGACTCCCTCCACGGCTCGTGGATTGCCTCAACAAACAGTGCGCGGCGACCCTTGTCGTTGTTGCGGAGCAGCTGATCCTCATTGGCACGCCGTCCCAGACACGGAGGCGTCTCTACTGCGGTGGGGGCGAAGCACACGCGGCGGAGGAGGGTGGGCCGTTGCCCTCCGCCACTGCCACCGCCGCCGCCCCGTCATCATCGTCGGCGCGGACGTGCGGGTGGCTGGGGTACGAGGCGTGGTCCGAGGCAGCCGCGGCGGCGGAGCGGCTCTCCAGCGAGGAGCTGGCCGCTCTCTTCAAAGTCGGCGCCACACCTGTCGTCGGGATGCCGGCTCCGTGGACACCACGCCCTTCGTCGCTGTTGGCCCCCGGAGTGCCGAACAGCGCGGGCGGCTCGGAGGACCCCTATTTCCTGCAGGTGGTGGAGCGTCAGGCCCGCGCGCGGGAGCGGAGGAGCGGCCAGGGGAACCCGACTACGCAGACCGATGCCAAGAATGCCCCCAGTGCCGAGGCGACTAGGAAGGAGCGAGCCGGAGAGGAGGACGGCACCACCTTCCCCCCCTCGTCGGTGCCCTTCCGGTCGTGGAACGCCACTGTGGATCATTTTGGCAGCGCCTGCAAGTCCCTGTACGTGGCGAGCAGGGTTCATGGCCATTACAAGATTCCCCGGCCCCTGCGGCACCGCCTCCTGCCGCTGCTGTACGCGTGGGTGGTGGACTTCGCCTTCATGAATGGTGCCCCGCACCACTGGGTCAGTGTAGCCCGCCTCTTCCACTCTCTCTGCCGACGTGACCGGGGAGCGAGTCTGACACTGCCGTGGCAACCCCTGTTTGCGCTGCTCCTGACCATCTCACGGGCAAAAAGGGACACCCCGCCGTCTTGCCGTTATGAGGCTGTCCATTCCCTCGTGAGCGGCGCGCTGGAGGGTGTGGCAACCAAGGCAGCCCTGTACTTTGACGAGGCGGCGCTGGACGAGATGTGGCAGCACTGCTGCCCCTACTTCTCCCCTTCCAGCCCGGATGCGGTCATGTACCTCGGCCTGCTCAAGCTGCTGATGCCGATGGAGCGAGTGTATGACGCGACGACGGGCAGGGCGACACCGCAGCTCCAGCGCATTGTCGACTTCCTTCTCCGCGAGGCCGTCCACTGGCAGCAGCGATTCAACACCTCGTGGCAGACCCTGAGCTTCTCACTTGTCCTTTCTCTCCTCACCCGCCATATTGGCTTACTCAACCTGGAGGACGTGGCGGAGCCGGTCTTCACTGCGCTGCTGCGCGTCCTGTCCCTTCCCGTCATAGAGGATGGAGATGCGAGCTTCGCCAAACCACGCGCTGAGGAGGCATCCCCAACGGCAACGAACGGCCTGCCGCTACTCCCCACCAACGGCCGACCACACACCCTGCTGTGCTTTGGCGCCATCGTCAACGCGCTGCCCAACAGGCCCTCGCCCTCTGCCGCCCCGTCCTCGCCACTGTGGAACCAGCTGAAGCGCTTCCTGCACACGACGAGTGTGTTCATCCGGCCCGGCAGCAGCTCCACAGAGGCGGCCAAGGCGGTGTACCTCGTTTACTCCGCCTTCATCATGGTGGCCTGCGATCGCGTGCGGCGGCAGACCGTGTACTGCGAACGGCGGGCCCGCGCGGAGTGTCGCCGCGTGGAGGAGAAGACGGGCGACGCGACGGATCTCGTTGCAGCTGTTGGCGATGTGTCGGAGGGCATTGCCGAGCCGCCTGGGGAAGTGGCACGGGACGGGGAAGACAGCGATGGAGATGAGGAGAGCGACACCGAGTCCCTTGCGAGCAGCAGCGGCGGGGATGGTGGTGGCGATGGGTGGGAAGAGGATCATCTCGCCATGCTCGGCTTGCGCGAGAGTAGCGGTCGTGGTGGCGGCCGCGGTCGCGGCGGCGGTGGCGGTGATGGTGCGAGCACGCGGCAGGACCTGCCAAGGACTCCGCCCCGTGTGATTCCGGCCGAACACCTGTGGAGCCGCGAAACCATTGACGCCTTCACCGACCTCGTTACCCCGTACGTCCTACCAGGCATCCACCTCCGTCTCGACCCCAAGGCGCGGGTGATCAGCAACCTGCTGTTCCTGTCACCAACACGCGTCATGGCCCAAGTGCAAAAGTACGTGGACGCTGGGCTGGACTCGGCGAACGAGCGGCAGCAGGTGAGCGCGTTGAACCTCCTGTTCGCAGCATTCAGCGCGCTGCTCTCGTGCGCCGACACCTCCGAGGCCTTCCGGCGCTATCTTGCAATGGCGCTACCGGCCGCCACCCGGTGGATGAGCCCGAGCAAGCCCTCCGTGACGGCCGCGGTAATCAAGATGTTTGCCGTCACTACCGCCGCGCTGAACCTCGAGCGCGACGTCTTCGGCTCCGCCGATGCAGAATGCGGGTGCATGCTGCCCTTCTTCCGTAGCGTGGTGCAGTGGCTCGCCGTGCCGGACTGCCCGGCTGAGAGGGTGTGTGCGCCGGCAAGTCTGGTGCTGCGCGGCGTGACACAGCTTACCTATGACGCCGTCATGGAGAGGGAGATGCTGCCGTCGATCCGCAGCCGGGATGCGACGGCGGGGCTGGCGCTACTCTACGGCCACTCCGGCAGGCCCAACATGCCGGGAGACACGCGCAACACGGACCGCTACATGCGCGTGTTCGAGACGGTCGCCGTGCCCGCGGTGAGGGACCTCGCGGAGAACAAAGCCAGCTTGTCATGGCTCGGCAACGTCGCATCGCATTCCCTGCTTGCCGCTGGTCGCGACGCTGTCTGCGGCAAGGTGGCCGTGATCACCGGCTTCATCCAGACGCTCTACACCAACATCAAAGAGAAGGAACACCGCCGATGCGCCGCGCAGGTGCTCGATGCCTTTGTGCTGGTGCTGACCCGCGTCACATGCACCGTGGCAGGGGCGGGGAGTGTCAGCAATGCGGAGGAGGAGGGGACCAACACCGCGGTGGGCATGGAAAGGGACGGACCTGAGCCGGCATCCGTCGTGGCGGCTCTGGAGACTCTCGACCCCATGGTGATGCAGCGCAGGCGGGAGCTGCGGCACCTCGGTTTCTGCGGACGGAGAGAGCTGGCATGCACCTGGGAGGCCCCGAAGGAAAGCCACCTCACCCTGCTGCTGAACCTCTACGACTTCCTGGTGGATGAGGTTGTGCACTTTGTGGAGAACGTGGACGGGGGCTTGGTGATGCCCAGTGCCCCACAGGGCTTGCGGTGCTACATTGCTCCGCCTCCCCCATCGCATGCGGCCCCAGCGGACGGGGATCGGGACGGGGAGGGGAGAAGGGAGGGGGCATCTCGCCTCTCCGCAGACGACCAGAGAGAGATGCTCTACGGCGCGTTGTGCTGGCTACGGGAGGTCAGCACAACGTTCAGCTTCCTGGACGCTGTGTGTGCCCCCAACGCTGGCTTGGGCCCGATGCAGTTCCTCCGTCCTGCCGAGGACACACCGCTGCGTCTGCTCGGTGTGGAGCTGCCCGTGACCGGGGCCGCGTGGCGGACGTCCTCGTGCGCGTACTCCATCCCGTTGCCCGTGCCTCACCAGCCGGGCAACCCTGAGAAGCGGCGCGGACCAAAGTACTCGCGCGAGAGTCTTGTCTCCTTTGCGATCGAGCATTTCGCGCGGCGTGGCAGCGGGGAGGATGCGCTGGTGTCTCTCACTGGGGCTTTTGGCCCGGAAGCCGCCGTTCTTTTTGATGTTACGATGCTCACCACCGGCCCCGCTGCCGCTGCTGCTGTTGCGGCGGCGAGCAGGCCACGAGATACGAATAACAGCACCTCCTCTGCCGCTGATGCTGGTGACCCTCGTCTCCTGGAGGAGTTGCTGCTGTTCGCCCTCCAGTCCTGTGCTTTCCCAGTCAAGCAGAAGAGTTTGGGGAACGTGGTGAGAGCAGTGGAGAAGCAGGCAAGGGGCCTCCTGAAGGCATGCTTCCTGACCCACCGGGTCGCGGGGGACCCCGCACCCCCGCTCGTCTGGGCCTCCCGGTTCACCAGCACCGTCAACGCCAAGTTCGTCGAGACCTACAGCAATTGGCTGCCCACATCGCGGCTGGCCACCATGGCCTACAACCTTGCCTGCCTGGCCTGCTACCTGTTCCCGCACCAACGGCAGCTGTGCCGAAATGCTGCGGCAGGCATGGCGTTCTTCGAGAAGAGGATGCCCGATCCGCTCCGGCGCATCGCCATCGCCCAGAGCGGCCACCTGCTCAGACGCCTGGGGGAGCTGTGGCTGGCGCGGTCCATGCGCGGGGGTTCTGCGGAGGTGCAGCTCTTCCTGCAGCGCACGCAGCAGCGACACGTTGCGGTGGCGGTGGGTGGCGCTGGCGCGGACGCCTCTGTGTCTCCGGTGCCTGAGGGAGCGGCAGAACGTGCCGAGGCGAGGGCGGCAGAGCACGATGGCGAGGACGAGGAAGTTGCCCTTGACGTCGGACTCACAGAGGATGAACCGCTGCTGCGTGAGCAGAACAGCACGGACAGTGCCCGCCAAGTCGTGCGCTCCCTTCTTCTCCGGCTGTCCGACGTGTACATGTCTCCCACAGCGTACCATGACCCTGATGTACTCTTCTCCACATTGCAGACCTTCGTGTGGCTCCCCGACGAGTTGACGGCGGGTGTGGTGAGGCCCCTTGCCCAATCTTTGTCGGCAGCTTTGCCGCAAGCGCGCGGCCTTGTGGATGACAATGATGAGGGCCATGAGCGGGCCCTCGCGGCTGGCGAGGGCACGAGGCCCTTGTGCGTGTCGTGCGCCACGGCACAAAGAGGAGGATGTGGGACAACGGTTGATGGAGGGCGTACCGCAAGGGTGCCGTCCACGCAGCGATCTGTCAAGTTGTGGCTTGTGGAGCAGGTCATTCTACTGGCGCAGCGGCTGCAGCTGTACTCGCCGCTGCGCGCCTACCTGTGCCTGTGCTTCGCCAGCAGCGTGTTCCAGCCGGCGAGCCTCCCTCGCTGCGCGGGCTGCGCGGAGACGTACCTGCCGCTGCGTCGCGCCGGTGCACCGGGGGGAGGTCTGGTCCTTGGCGGCTCCGCGATGCTCGCGCTGTTCCGCTTGTCGACGAGCTCCTTCCCCAAGCTCCACGCCACCGCTACATCGTTGCTGTGTGCCGCTACGGAGGCCCTTGTCAGCTCGTGCCCCGTCTCCTTCACAGATCCGCTGATGGCGCACAACGAGATTGCCGACGACGACGGCTTCGTGAAGGAGACCGAGGTCTTTGTGCGGCTTCGCCGCAGCACCGATGATGTGTGGGATCGCAGCGCAGGTAACATAGCCCCCTTCCAACGCCGTTTTGCTGCTGTGCGGCGGCGCCTGCCCCTCGTGTTCGCTGACAACTCGTGCCAAGTGTTCATCGCGGCAGACCGCTCCTTCACCGTGTCGGGGCTGGCGGAGGCGAAGGAGCTGGTGGCGCTGCTGACGCAGGCCGACGGTGCCGACCCGATGCCGCTACTCGGCCCCGGCCCCTCTGGTGCCGCCCTTGCCTCCGTCACCGCACCGCTCCCCACGGCGAAGGGGGACGCGCCGAGGGAAGTTTTCGCGCATCGCAACAGCGCTGGCGAGCCACTCGAAAGCCGCGATGAGGAGCAGCGACGGATCGAGGCAGCCGCCGCCTGCGCGGTGACCGATGCGGAGCGCACCTACGGAAGAGCGCTGCGCCAGCGTACGCAGCAGCTGAGCGGCCTCACCCCCGAGGTTGCCACGGCGACGACGACAGCGGAGGAGGAAGTCGCGGAGGAGAGGCTCAAGGGGACATGGGTGTACCGGATGCTGGTGAGCAGTCGAGACACAGCCGCCAAGGGCGAGCTTCCCGAGAGCTCGGCAGACCTTCTCATGTGGATCGGCTGGCTCGCCGGCCCCGGTGTTGCCGTGCCGGCGTACGTGACAATGGCAAAGATGCTCCTTCAGGAGGCGAAGAGCCTCGTGGATGCATCGCGGCTGGCGGCGTCGACAGCGGAGCCGCGGCAAACGCCACACACGCAGCCATCTTCTTCCTCCTTATCGTCCGTCAAGGCGGAGGAGGATACCGAGAAAGGGGCACGGCCAGCGCCGGGGGCACAGAGGGACCCGTCAGCCGGCACCGGTGTGGACGAGCACCTCTGCTCCACGCTTGCACTCGTGTGCGACCTGGTTTACGTCTCTCTGCACCTCCTGACCACGACGATGGAGGCTCTGACACCGCCTGTGGGTGACACGGCGGCCAAACGCGAGCCCCTGTGGAGCAGCACGCTCTCCCTCTGGGGGGAGGTGGCTCGTTTTGTGTGCGGCCCGTCCGGCTCTCTCCAGGCAACATACAAGGTGCAACAGTATATGTCCGACTTCAGATACATGCTGCCCACCTCGGACTACCTCGCACTGTTTGACCAGTTGCTGTCGTGGTCTCTCCCTCCAGGAGCGGCAGCGGCCGCGGAGGCGGACGAGGACCCCAGCGCGACGGACCCTGCCACTCCTCTGTCGCTGTCCACCCCCGCTTCGCCGGGTGCTGTCGTCGTGGCGGGAGGCGGCACCTCCCAGCAAACCGTGCGGGCTGCCTTGCTGTTGCTGGATCTGGTAACGGCATTCCCAGTAGACGAGGCTGGCGTGGTGCTTCCCCACATCCTTGACGCCCTGGCCAAGCACAAGCCCTTTCTCCTTGGCGAGCACAGCGCTCAGGCGACTCCGGTGGTGTCGGCCGTGGTGCGGCACGTGATGTATCTGTGCCGCTCACAAAGCGACGTGGTGCCAGGCAACGCCGATATGGTGGACAGGCTCTCTGCCTTCTTTATCGGTGATCTTGCAGACGCGGTTCGGTTCCACGGCGCGGCGGGCGATGACTGCGGCGACGGCAACTCGGCAGCTGCTGCTGGCAGCCGTTCCGACGCGCACTACACGCCGGCGGAGCTGTCAACAATAGGGCGTGTGTGTGTGTCCTGGTACCAGGCGCCACGCGAGATGCTCGCTCGCTGCCACGCACCGCTGCTCACCTTCCTTGCTCAAGTGCTGGACATCTCCCTCACGGAGGCCAGGGCCACGCTGGACTGGGCGGTGGCCACGCTCATCTCCCTCGCCCACGCGCCGCTGCCCAAGGAGGCGGTGCACGCCATCCTCGAGCATCTTTGCGACATTCTCGACGGGAGGACGGCCTACGGGCAATCGCGCCGCGCTCGCACTCGCATGACCAAGGCCCTCCGCGCTCTGCTCTTCACCAACACCCACCGCATCGGCAAGTATGCGCTGATGAAGCGGGTGTCGGAGGCGGCGCTGGCCGGCATGGCCCACGGCGATGGCCAGCTGCGGAGAGAGGGGCAGCAACTCTTCGCTGTCCTCACGAAAGTCGCCTCGCTGGAGCAGACGCAGGCCATCGTCACGGCCTGCGAGAGGGAGTTGCGAGATCTGAACACCACCACCAGTACCGCCACCACCGCTGTGAAGGACGGGCAAAGCGAGGAGGCGGAGGGAGCGGCGAAGCGTGGCGCGCGTCGCCGTCGCACGGCGCTGGTGTACGCCCTGTGCGCCACCATGTCCGCGAACCCCGGCGTTGTGCCGCCATACCTGCCCAAGGTCATGGAGCGACTTGTCCCCCTTGCCAGTGGCGGCGGCGGAGAGGTGGGGCAGACGGTGAAGAAGACATTTGAGCAGTGGTGGAGCGCGCACCGCGAGGGGTGGGCGATGGAGTACAAGCACTACTTCACCAGCGCGCAGCTGGACGCGATGGCAGATCTCCTCACAGCGCCATCGTACTACGCGTGAGCAGCGACGGCATGGTGGTGCATTGTTGCGTTGGTGCGGCATGTGTGGTATGCCTGTGAGTCTGTTCGTATTTGTGCTCTGTTGGCTGTGACACTGCACCACCTTGAGAGAGAGGAGAGGTGGTGGGTGCACCCACCCAATCCATACTTAGGCCTACATCACAACGACACACGTACATGTGCAACACTGAAAGAGTAGCGGAAGGGGTCGTGTAGTTTAGGGAAAGGGTAAAGTAAAGCAGGCAAAGGGGAGGAGCACCCCCCCCCCCTTTGCCATCGTCTACATGAACCGCACGACGTTACCTTCGCTCTCCCCTCCCCCTCTACTACTCCTCTCTCCCAAACAAATGGGTCCATCAGAAGAAACTGCTACTCCTTTTCCCCTCTCTGTATTCCTTTTGACTTTGGCGACTTTGCTGGTGCCCCCCCCCTTCCGGTCATATCATCTAGCCCGCCGGCATGTCAGCAGTTTGCCCGGAAAGCATGGGTAGCGCCATGTCCGCGGCGGGGGTGGCGGCGTCGCTCCCTCGCGTGGCGCGGGTTGGCGGCGGCGGTGGTGGGGCACGGAGCCGGTCCCCACGGCCCCAGACATCACCAAGGACGAGCAACAACTCCCTCGACACCATCGTGTCACGCAGCACCTCTCCCGCTGCCAGTGCGATGGCGGAGGCTGCGACGGAGGAGGAGGAAGTGACCGATGTGCGCAGCAGCAGTAGCAGCAGTAGCAGCAGCAGCCCTGCCGCTGCAATGGTGGCGCCGTCCTCGTCTTCGCAAGGAGATGTGGACAACGCATACTTCCTACAAGAACTTATCCGCATCGCTGTGGAGCTGAAATCGACGCTGAGCCCGAACACGGAGAAGGCACTGCGTCTGCGCGCGGCGCTCTCCGGGCTCCTCGACGACCTGCGCGTACTGTCCTCTGCAAACAACAATGAGCGACTGAGCTGCACCCCGCGCGTGGTGCTGACCGCGCGCTCCGGTAGCGATGTCGACGGCGGCGGCAAGACGGCGGCGCTGCAGCTCCTGCTGCCTACCTACACCTCTGGCGGGGATGCCGGTCCCTGCGGCTCGCTGTCGTACGCTGCGGCGATGGGTGCTGGCATGGCGGGGCTGGCGGGCTGCCTGTCCACTTCGGCGATGCCCTGTCTGGTTCGGGTGGACAGCCTGGGCATGATCTCCCCCGGTGTGCTGACGCCATCCTTTGCGAACTCACCCCAATCCACCTCGCTTGGCCAGGGCCCGGGTGTTGCGGGGCTGATGGGCGAGTCGCCGCCTAGCGGTTCCATCGCGCCTGGGCAGGGCACGCCCAATGGACACAGTCCCGGCACCTCAGCGGAACTTGGCCGCTTCCTGTCCCCCAACCCCTCACCCGCGGCGAACGACGACGCCATCCGCGAGCGACTTGGCAAGGAGACGGGCGGAGCCGCGCCAGTCCACCGCGCTCCTCACCTGACGCCTTTGACGCCGACGACGCGCGGTGCGTTGACGGGACGGGGCACCACCCCTCCCCCACCGCTGCCGGCCTACCACCCTCCTGCTGCCAAGAGCGCGGGGACGGCGCAAAACCAGCCGGGTCCTTGCGCGAATCGCACCACAGGGGGCAGCAACAGCAACAGTAGGGAGCGCCTCCGGCTGGACGTGACGCTGCCGGTGTCGTCTGATCTCATGGACGCAGCGACGCCTTCCCTGGCAACTCTGCCTGCGGTGGTGGTGGTGGGCGATCAGCATCATCGTCATCGTCATCGTCACAGCGGCGGCGGCAGCACGGGCCTCGTACAGAGGGACACCCGACTTGGCGGAGGGCAACCGCCATCGCTGCGGCACGAAGCGGACGAGCAAGAGAGAGACGGCGGACACGACGGGGACATGCGGCTGCCCTCCATCGTCGCGACCACCGTGAGCGCTCGTTCAGGAGGTGAGCCAGACACAGCAGCAACGTGCACGGACACCCTTCCCCGTGCGTGGTACCCGACAGGTCCCACCACACCACCGCACCCGCACCCTTCTCGGCCGGCCAACTGCGGCGCGACGGGCACTTCGCTCGGCGACACGGGAGGCGGCAGAGGCGCTGTGGAGCCGCCGCCTCCTCGCGTGCCGACGCCAGCGCTCGCGGCAGCCCCCGCGTGTCGTCTCGGCGCGAGCAGCAGTCCTCTTGGCGTCCCAAACGGGCGGGGGCCCCGCGAGCAGGACCCTCCTGTCCCACTCCCGCGCACCGGCACCACCGCCGCCGCGTCCTTCACGACGACGCCCATCCTCTCACCTACCGCCTTCACCTCCCTCGGCGGACGATTCGCGGCCAACGCCAACGGCAGTGGCAGCGCCAATCCCAGCGACGGGCATGTGGACAGCGGCGAGCTATCCGCGTCTCGCCGAGCGAGGCACTGCCCATCCCCGCTGCGGCTGCGGCTGAGCAGGGGAGGGACCCCGTCGCAGTCCTTGACGGGCTCCCCTCGTGGCATGCCGTGGCCACCGCCACTCAGTGGGTCCGTGACGCCGATGCCCGCCTCCCCTCAGCTGCTCTCGTCGGCGGGTGGGTCGCGGTGCGGCCGTGTGCGCAGGCGCTCCGTCACCGTCCTGCCAGGTGCCTTCGCGGTCACCGTTGTGGACCGTGCGCGTGCACTGGCGCGTGAGGGTAGACTGCCGTTGGCGCCGCCTCAACCGTCCCTTGACGACACCGCCGCCCCCGAGAACGTGCCGCCCTTGGCTCACGCGGAGACCAACTTGTACCTTGACAATGACGACCTCAGCGACACCACCAACAGCGACGACGACGGCGGCGACAACGCGAGGTCGGCCCGGCGCCAGCGACGCAGTGAGAAGTTCACCACCACCAAGGTGTCGTGGCTGCTGCAGGACGCGGTGGACGAGGGTGCGGTGAGGAGCGAGGGCAACCGCTTCGCCTCGTATACCCCCGACACCTACCCTCAGGTCCCCATGACCACCATGGGCGACGCCACGTGCCTGTGCGTGCCGTGCTGGGAGGTTGGCCGAGCCTCCCTCGAGGATACGCTGGCCCTCCTCTTTGGCCCCTTCGCCGCCGACCCGCTCGATCCCCCCACCACCGCGACAGGCGCATTGGGCAGGAAGGGTCCCTCGACAGCAACCGCCGCCGACGGGGCGAGCAGCGCGGTGGGGTCGCCCAGCTCCCCAACCCCATCTTTGCCTCCGCGGCCGCCATCCCGCACAGCATTTGGCAACTCCACGCGGCGAGAAGGCTCACCGCGGACGGCCCACATGACGGCGGCAGCGACCACGACCACAACCACATCATCCCCTTCGCTCGCTCCATTCTCCGCGTTCGTCCCCTCGCCCCTACCGGAGCCTATGCCGGGTGGCCCTGTCGAGGGCACCGCCCGCCCGCGTAGCGGTCAGCGGCCAGAGGAGGGAATGACGGCGCCGCACTCCCCCCACACGCCGCCATTTCCTCACACCACCCCCGGCCCGCGCCGGGCGACCCCGGCTCTGGCGTCCCACTCCCGCGAATGCGCTGCGGCAGCGGACCATGCGAGCACCAGGGCCGAGGGCCCCGGCGGCACCCGCCGCCTCCGCCACGTCCGTGGCCTGCGCCAGGCCATCGCCGCGCACAGCTTCTTCATCCTCACGCACTCGGAGTTGGTGTACAACCACCAGACCAGCGGACCTGCCTGGGTTGCCCCCACGACGCAGGCCCGGCCTCGCAGCGGCCAGCCTCCGTCCCCCCCATCCCGCGCCGCTGCCGTGAGCAGCTTCGAGGAGGCGCGGCAGGAGGGCAACACACCCGGTGCCCTGCGGCCCACGCTGGCCTCGCCGAACTCGCCGGCTCCTCCCGTGAGCCCTGTGCCCCCGCCACCCACCGTTGACAGCGTCGCGGAGCTTGTCAGCGCCTTTCGCGAGCAGGTGCGCCGCACTTTTCAGGTGGAGGTGGCGGAGTGGCAGGTAGTGCCGTTCAGCGGCCGTGACAGTCTCCTGACGCGCGATTTACTCTCCTCTGCCGTTGCCCTCGCGCTCTATCCGAAGCAGGACGGCTCGCCAGCCGCACAGCCACCGCCTCAGCCGCAGCAGCAGCCGGTGCTTCCCCGCGGCAGGGACCACGGGCAGCGCTTGGGTGCCTCGCAGAGCGGGTCGGAGGAGGCCGACACGCTCTCCTTCACCGTCTCCTCTTCCTTCGCCGCTGGCGCCAATCCCCGTGCCAGCAGCACCAGCACCTCCGTCGCTCCCCGCGAGGAAGACGCGATTACGACAATGTTGACATCCATGGGCTACCCCCCCCTCCCGCAGCAGCAGCAGCAGCAGCACGCGCGGGTGGACAGTAACAGCGCCATCGTCAGTGGTGGTGGCGGCGGGGCTGGCAGTATGGGGCGTGACGACCACACGGAGTCGGAGCTGGCGCAACGACCCCCGCGTAGCGGCACACTACCCGCCACGACCATCAACTTTCGCATGGACGACTCCGATGAAGAAGACGGCGCTGGAGGGGCCGCGACACCGCCACCGCAGCAATCGACGCCGAAGCCCTCGTCTCTCTCCCCGTTTGCTACCGTAGGAGGCGCATCATCACCACCACTACCACCATGCGGCCCCCGTGGCGCCGAGCCGCAGGGAACCGCGTCGCCGTCCCCGCCCCTATGCGCCGTCTCACCCAACAACAGCAGCACCTCAGCACCATACTCCAACTTCCTTGCAAAGGCCGCTGCTGACAGCAACCATGTGTCCGGCGGCACCGCGGCCAGCACCGACTTCCTCAGTCCAGGAGGTGCACTGTGTTTTCCCACGCCACCGCCGTCTGGTGCGGCTGCTGCTGCTGGGGTGGTGGGCTCGCCAGCCCCCGTGCCGTTTGCCGCCCTGCCTCGCGCCATCGCGACGAACCAGCTCACCGAGGCGGTCCGTCGTTACGAGAGGTTCCTTCTGCCCGACGCCGCGACAGCCACCGCCACTGCGGAGGCGGACAGGCCCGAGGAAGAGGGGGCGAAGGGCGAGGCCACCAGCCCTCCCCTCACGGCACGTGTGTTCCAGCACGCTCTGGCGGAGGCCTGGCCCCGCTCCGGGGCGGCGCAGCTCCTGGCCACCTTCAACAGCTTCGAGCACAACGCGTACAGCTACTTGCTGTCGCAGGCCGCGGTGTCGCTGATGCTGTGGGCGGCGCAGTTGGCCCCGCTGTTGCCTGTCGCTGCGGCAGCGACGGAGCAGCGGCTCCACAGAACGCGCCTGCGCCACGATTCCCTCGCACGCAAGATGGGGCAGGTGGAGGCGAGCCGGCAGCAGTTGACATCCACTGCGTCGCCTGCGTCTGCGGCTGCAAGGGCACGGCTGTCCATCCAGGAAGCCTTCACGCGCGTGGTCGAGGCGTTCCTGCGCGACCTGCGCGTGGTCGTCGTGCTGCAGGAGGAGCCGCGAGAGATCGACGTTGGTGTCACGACTGACCTGCGCGTCGCGCACGAGCGGCTGCGGCGCAGTGTGAGCAGCTTCCGGCACATGTACGTGGAGAAGGACTGGGAGGGCAGCTACGACAGGGTGCGGCAGCGACTGACGGCACTGGAGCAGTCGCACAAGGAGAAGGCAGAGCGCTACCTGGACGAGCACGCAACCGTGAAGGCCGAGCTTGCCGCGTCGAGGCAGACGGCGGTGTCCTCGGCCAGCGCAAGCCCCCGGGTGTGCTCCCCTGTGACGGAGCTGGAGGAGCGGTCTGAGTCGACACCGCAAATGGCGGCGTTTTCCCCCAGCGACGAGGTGGACAGGAGCCTTCGCGGCAAGGAGAGGGCGAGGGAGCTCGCCGCCCTACGCGCGCGCGTCTCGAGCGAGGCCGACCCTGGCTATCTCAGCAGGCGGAAGAGACTGCTCCAGTCCCGCGGCGAGTTGGAGTACCAGCTCGTTGCCAGTCTCTCGCAGCTGAACACGGAGATCATCAACTTCTTCACGGCCACTGTGGTGACCCAGATGCCGTACATCGCGTCCGAGGCGGAGCACGAGACGGTCGCCGTGGCGCGCGCGTACGACGGCTTTACCCACGCTCTGCATCGGTGCATGAGGCGACACAGGAAGGGCTCGCAGCCGCACTCACTGCGCCGTGGCTCCGGCAAGGCCGGTGGCCTGTCTGCATCCACCGGCTCCATCGCGGCGGCTGCAACAGCAGCCGGCGCGCCCCATCGGCAGAGTGCCGCGCTCAGCGACATTGCCCACGCCGTGTCCGACCTCCCGCGCATGACGCTCCTCTCGCTTCCGGCCATCCCGCGTCTCGAGGCGTTCACCACGGCGTTCCGCGCGGCACTCTGCGAGGACCAAGTGCGGGCTCTCGCTCGGTTCCGCCAGGAACTGGCCGCTCGCGGCGGCGGTGGTGACAGCGATGCTGGCAAACCGGTCGCTGTGTCGAGACGGGACGGTGGCGGCCAAGGGACGACCCCCGCACCGTGTGCCCCGTCGGGGCAGTCGCCAGTTCTCGCGCAGACATTCTTGACGGCGATATCGGGTATCTCGTCCGAGACCACCGGGGACGAGGCCGGGCTGTCCAGCCCCCCTCCTCCTTCCGCCCCGCCACAGCGGCCCCGCACGACGGCCGAGGAGTTCTTCCTCCCCCCGTTGCTGGAGAGGCGGAGAGGCGACACCGAGCAGCAACAGCAGCAGCAGCGGAGGCGGAAGCGCTGCGATGGGAGCCCGCCTGTGCGAGAGATGACGGAGGAGCCGATGAGCACCGCCTACGGGGAGTCCATGCTGTCCCCGCTCTTTGCCCCTGCGTCTCGAGCAAACCACAGGACACCATCGCCGCTGCCCGGGCCCAGTCGCCCGCAATCCCCCCTTGACGATAACAAGGAGCGAGGGAATGTCGAGGGGGGCGGCGCGAGAGCGAAGCCGAGCAGCGACAGGCGCGCACGAACGTACACGTTGGCGGCACGCACCACCCACCTGCTGCGCCGGTGGCAGAGCGAGTACACCCGTAGCACACCCCACTCCGCGCGCTACGGGGGCAACTCCGCAAGCAAGAGGGGCAGCGGGAAGGTCACCCCACAAGGAGGCCGGCCCACTGGACCGCATGGGAGGAGCTCGTCCTGGCGTGGCAGCGGCGTCAGCAACGCGTCGTCCTTCCGATTCCAGGCCGCTGGCACGCACTACACAGGTAGCAGCAGCGCCACCGCCAACATCAATGCCAACAACAACGGCAGCGGTGTCGAGGTCGACGGTCGCTACACTGGCGTGGATGGCGGGGATGCGGGGCACCGTTTCCTGCAGGCGGACGCGACGGACCACATCACGAGCCGCAACAGCGAGGGTGGCCGCCCCTCTAGCGCCGCGACGATGGATGGGCTGGGCTTGTCCCGCGACAGCAGTGCCCGGATGGACCCCTTCTTCGCCATTGAAGACGACGCCGCCGGCGCTCTGCCGTTTCCTTTCTTGACAAACGCCAACTCCCGGCCCAAGCCCAACCACCGCCACCCCCGCCACCCCGGCAGCAACGACTCCTCCTCCGCCCCTGACAATGTTGGCTCTCTCATTTCCCTCTTCTCTACCTTCACTGGCGACGACACCATTGCCGGCGCGGGAGGGCACAGCGGCTCCTTCTACACTGTTGGCAGCGGCGGCGGTGGGGACGACGGCACCCCGCCGGAGAACGTGCTTGGGATGCGGCGCAAGCAGACAGCGTGGTACGCGGACAGCCAATTGCCGGACTGCGGCGAGAAGGACCTGCGCAGCGACGCCGACGACGCTGGAGACGCTACGGCGGCGAGTCCGGTCCGCCCGCGCGAGGATCCCGTCGCACGTGTGGAGGAACTGTGGCTGAGGCAACTGCACCGCTGGCGCCAGCTGCGGACGCCGCCGGAGCTGCGGCCGCAACACTTCGCCGATCACCCTGCGCTGTGGGTGCTGCTGGATGTCTGGGAGGAGGCGATGCTGCCCATGTGCGCTGCGCCGTGGCTGCACTATCACCATGGCCGTTTCGCAGCCGCCCTCAACCACGTTGGCGGCGAGCTGTTCTACACGCAAAGTGCGTGCTTGGAGCAACTCGCGCAGGAGACAGCTGCTGCGGAGACCGAGGTTGCGATGCTGGCAGCAGAGCTCGCATGGCTGCGTGGGGAGCACGCACTCAGCAGCAGAGGGGGCAGCTCCGCACAGTGCGGCCTGGAGGGGGAGGACCGGCTGCCCGAGGGGCCGCCACCGGAGAAACTGAACGCGACGGTGCCGTCGCCACCCACGCCGCCGCCGGCGGCTGACGACGAGCCCATGACAGCCCAGGACACCGTCGAGGACGTCTTCACTAGGGCTCAAGATATCGCGGAGCACCTTGGCGCTGTTCGTGCCCGCTGCTTCACCGCGGAGCTCGCGAAGTGCCAGCATGGAGTGGGGGAGAGAGAGTAGCGATCCTCCGGGATTCTGTTGCTGCCATACCCTTCCCCACCATCCTCGCCTCATCTCCCAACGGCATTCACGCCGTATGTACACACTATGTTCCACACACACACACACACACACACAGAGGGACTCGCATACTCATTACCCTCTTTCCGTTCCTTCTCTCCTTTAGCTTTCGCTCTCTCTCCTCCCTCCACTTTGTACACGACAGCAATCGACTCACAACGTTAATGTGCCATTATTGCCATCCCGGAGCAGCAGTGGCGGGCGGGCAGGAGAGGCCGAAGGGTGGCGTGTGTGTGTGGGTGTGTGTGTGCGTGCGCGTGTGTGTGTGTGTGTGTGTGTGTGTGCGCGTGTGTGTGGGTGTGAATGTGTGTGTATTAGAGAAGGTGCCGTGTGCTTCTGCTCCTCCCTCTCTCCCTCCCGGTTCCTTTCGCACTGCAAAAAGGGTCTACTACAGCCTCACACTGTCTGTTTGAAAAAAGCCGAAGGAAGTGCAGGAAGACGACCCCCC
This sequence comes from Herpetomonas tarakana, assembly GCA_030849825.1. NCBI lineage: Eukaryota > Euglenozoa > Kinetoplastea > Trypanosomatida > Trypanosomatidae > Herpetomonas > Herpetomonas tarakana. Next base: position 58,142 of record JASAOB010002861.1, read on the forward strand.
CCCCCCGCCATCGTGGAGCCCATCACAGTCGCCTTCCCCTTCTTTGTGTACTCCTCTTCTTCTTGATTCCTAGAGTCTGTATTTCAACACATTCCCCCCTCCCCCCCTCCCACCACCACCACCACCCATGTCCGTCTCCCACTCTTCTTACCACGGGGACTACTCAGCCTTAAGGACGCGGTCGGCGCTGGCCTTTGCCTCCGCCATGCCACCGCTCATGCGAAGCTGCGGCGGCAGCGGCGGCAGCGGCGGCGCGGCGGTGATGCGTGAGGCTGCTGCTTCTTCGTCATGGGCGTTGACTGGCGCGAGCGGTTTGGGCCCACTGACCACCTCCACCGCCGCGGCGCAGTCCTCTCTGTGGGGGGCGGAGGCGTCGGGGCTGGGCCTTCCTCTATCCTCGGCCTCTCGCCACGCGGAGGCGACTCTACTGCGCAGGGAGATGGAGCTCCGCGGCGAGCTCCACCGGCTGCGTGCGGAGGAGAACGAGCAGGCGCGTCTGCGCGCGGAGCAGCACCGCCGAGAGGACGAGGCCGAGGAACGCCGTCGCCTGCTCGCCACCGCGCGCGAGATGGAGGAACAGCGTGCCAAACGCGTTGAGGAGCAACAGGAGCGGCTTCTGCAGCGGGAGCGCGAACTGGAGGAATGGAAGGTCGAGCGCATGAAGGAAGCGGATGAGCGCCGCCAGAAGCTGCTGGAAGAGGAGGACCGCCGCAAGGAGCTGCAGTACCAGCGCGAGCTTGCCCGCATCAAGGAGGAGGCCGACACCCGGGCAGCCTCGAGGAAGCAGTCCGAGGAGCTCGACAAGCTCCTGACCAAGTCCATCGCCGACTCACAGGAGGCCTTGTCGCGCAAGCTGCGGGATGAGCTGGCCACACGTGACGCGGCCCACGCGGCCGCCATGCAGCAGAGGGAGCAGGAGTGGACCGCCCGTGTGGCGGCGCAGGAGGTGGCGCGTGCGTCGGAGATGGCGAACCTGATGCACCGCCTCCAGCAGGATCAGGACCGCGCCACCCGCAGCGAGCACCAGCTCTCCGAGGCCCGTGACCAGCTGCAGCGCCTCATCACGGAGATAGAAGGGCTGCGCCAGCAGCGGCTGTCCAGCAGCGCCAACGAGAGCTCGCTGGCGGAGACGCACAAGAGCGCTATTGCGCGCTTGCAGCAAATGTACGAGGACGACAAGCGCGAGGCCCAGCGCGCGTTTCTCGCCGAGCGCGAGCGCCTGAAGTTCGAGCAGGACCGCCGCGTTGAGGAGCTGAAGAACCACCACACGTCACAGATGCACGCCAAGAATGAACAGATCAACACGCTGGAGAGCAAGCTGGCGCAGGCCGAGCGCGAGCTGCAGGACGTCAGGGCCAAGCTTGCGCTGCACTCCCTGGGCAACACCGACGACCCGTACGGGTCGGGCGAGCTGACCAGGCTGAAGGATGAGGTACGCACGCTGAGGCAGGCCGCTGAGGAGCTCGAGGAGCAGAAGAAGCGCCTGGAGCGCCGCCAGCGGGAGTGCGATGAACGCGCCGACGCCCACACGGCGACTTTGCAGTCGATCCAGAAGGAGTATCACGAGCGATCCCGACAAGGGGAGACGGAGAGGGAGAACCTGCAGAAGGAGGTGCAGCAGGTCAAGTCCACGCTGAATGCGGAGCGCGAGGCCCACGAGGAGGAGCTCGCGCGGCTGCGGAAGCACATTCGAGAGGCGGAGGAGGCTGCCGCGACTCAGAGCAGCCGTGACGCGGAGGCAACGGTGCAGAAGATGCGCGAGCGCTACGATAGCGAGAAGCAGCAGCTCGAAACAGACAAGCAGCAGCTCTCTCGCAAGCTCCGGACAACGGAGGAAGAGCTCGCGGAGGCAAAGCGGCAGGTCGAGGCGACGCAGCGGGAGCTGACAGGTCTCCGGGCGGATGTGCAGCAACGGGAGCGCGCGCTGGAGGAGAAGACGGCTTCGCTCAAGAAACTGGAGCAGGACGTGGAGTCCAAGACCTCCCTGGAGTACGAGCTTCGCGACGCCAAGGCTCGCAACGAGCGCCTCGTGGAGGAGCACCAGCGCGACCGGGAACACCGCCAATCCCAGCACGACGCCGCCCTGGCTGCCAGAGAGAAGGATGTGGAGCAGCTGCGGAAGGAGCTGGCGGAGTCGAGGAAGCTCATCCAGACGCTCCGCGACGAGGTGAGCAACTCCAAGTTTGGCAAAGATGAGTTCCAGCAGAAGCTGACTCGCGACCTCACCGAGAAGGAAGGCGCGCTGGCGCAGCTCCGTCGTGAGGTCGAGGCCAGCAAGCGCAGCCAGGAGGAATGGAAGGCGGCCTACGAGGATCTGCAGCGACAGAAGGAGAAGGCAGCGGAGGCGTTTGAGCAGACGCAGCGGTCGCGCGATGAGGAGGCGCGCGACCTCCGCCAGAAGCTGAGCGCGGCGCTGGAGGAGAAGGTGGCTGCCGAGCTGGCGCTGCGGTCACAGGAGACGCGCCTTCTCGCCGGCTCCACGCGCGATGGCGAGACGCAGCGAGTGCTGCGCGAGCGCGAGGACGCCATTGCGCGGCTCACGGCCGAGGTCACCGAGCTCCGCGACGAGCGCACGCGCCTCAAGCTCACTGAGCAGGAGCTGCGGCACGAACTCGAAAGCGCAAAGAGCAGCCTCACCACCGCCCCTGCAGCGGCAGCGGCAGCAGCGCCAGTGGCGTCAACGACAGCAGGAGCTCCGACTCCCTACCGCGTGCCCCCTCCACCACCCATCTCCATCCCCTCGCTCACGCCAGTGGCGAGTGCGTCGGCGTTGCCAGCGCCGTCGTCGTCCGCGTACACGCCAACGCACCCTCTGTCCGGTGCGCCGGATCAGAAGCCGCTCCAGTCCTTCTCACCCTCCCCCCACACGACAGCCATCGCCCGCACCGACTCCCTCGACGCGAACAACAACAGCGCTCTAACGCCGCCACTAACGCGGGAGCAATCGCAGGTGATTTCGCCAGCGTTGCCCAAGCCACCCACACTGTCCCCGCAACTGCTCGGTCACGGGCAGGCTTCCTTGTCACCAACACCACCACCAGCACCAGCGTCGCCGTCGCCGTCGCTGCCGCTCACAGCGCAGCCGGTCCCTGCACCACCGACGCCCGCCATCCCCCCAGTGCCCTCCATCGCGCCGTTCGACTCGAAGTCAGCCACCGCCCCTACCGCGCCACCCCCACCACCGCGATTGGCGACAACGGGCGTCTCCCCAGCGCCTCCCAGTTCCTCCCCTCCGCCCGCGGTACCGGCGCTGCCCGTGCCCACTCCGGCAGCGGCAGCGACAGCCACCCCGCCGCCCGCCGAACCGCCAGTGCCCCGGGCCATCCCTGCGCCACCGCAGCCCCTGGCTGTGCCCAAGCCGGTGGGGGTGCCCGCTGCAGCGCCTGGCACCACCACCACCACCCACCACGCGCACACGCCGTCGGACAGCCTCACCAGCCCCTTGACGATTCCAGTCCCCGCAAACCTCACGAACAGCCACAGCACCGCGGCCACACCGGGCACGGCGACGACGCCGAGCTTTCAGATGGGCAAGCTTGGCAGCCCCACCCCCATCCCTATCTCAGTGCCTGTGCCGGCCGGGACGCTCTCCCACGCCGCAGTGCCGCTGCCCATCCCCAACACCAGTTCGACGACAGCCTCGCCGTCCGCTCCTGGTGCCGTTCCGGTGGTGCCCGTCCCGGTCCTGACGCCGAGCTCCCCGCCCAAGATCGCTACGGTGACCAATCCGAGCCCTTCATCGGCGACAACAACGGCAGTGGTCCCGGTCCCCGCGCCTGCCGCGCCGTCGCCGCGCAGCGGCTGGCCAACCATTCCCGTCCCCGCGGCGACGGGGGCCACCACGGCGTCTGCCACACCCGCGCCGGTCCCTGTCCCTGTTCCTATCCCCGTTCCCTCGCCAGCTCCTGCGCCGAGCACCATCAGCTCCAGCTACCACCAGCAGCATCACCATCGCCAGTGATGGGTGTGTGATGGGAAAGGGGGGGGGGATGGGGCCATGGCGAACTCGATGTACTCCCCACCCATCCAACACCATTCCCTCCTCCCCTTTTTAGATATCCCACGAGAGATGATCCCCTTCTCTTTCCATCCCTCACTGTACCATTGCCGCCTTCAAAGGGGGGCATGCACACACATGCACGCAACACACATAATCTGAGAAACGAGAGGAGGAGAAGAGTGAGAAGGCAGCAGCAGCAGTGGTGGTGGTGGTGGTGGAGAGGAGAAAGGGGGGAGGGGTGAGGGGTGTGTTTGTCTGGCGCCCATCGCGGATACCCCCCCCCTCCTTTGATCCTTCACAGATGTATCCTTTGCTCTCCTTTCCATTCTCTGTCTTGTCTTGCCGAGTGAGGAGATATCAGTACACATATAGAGCACAGAGCTAAAAGCATAGAAGGAGAGAGAGAGAGAGAACAATAAGAACGGAGAGATCAAAGAAGTGGAGGAAGAGCGAGTTTCGGGAGGGGGCCCTCTCATCCATCGATCACCAGACCTCGTGTTGAGTGGGGGGGGGGGACTCTGACAGGATGCGCACTACCAGCGCCAGTGAAGAGGCTCTCCATGCCACGGGACGGCAGTCCTACAGCTACTTCCTCACCAGCAAGAGCAGGTTCGCGACGCCCACCTTGACGCACCAGTTTCGGGTGCGCTGGCCGTGGCCGAACAACGCCAACAGGCCCAGTGGTGCCGCCAGAGAAGGGGACAAGCAGCGCAGCCACGAGAAAGCGACAGGGCAGCGTCGAGACAGTCCAGACAACAGCAGCGGAGCCTCTCCCATATTTGAGGTGGGCACGCGGCGGTACCGTGGGTCGACCACCGTTCTCAGCATGTCCTCTGATCCTCACGCACCGCGCGCCATCAACGTGGGCGACGGCGACGGCGAGGTGGAGGAGGGAGTCCTGCCACACTTTGACAGGCACCACTGCCGACGGGTGGCGCTGCTCCTCAGTGATGGGCAGCAGCGGTTCTGTGTGCCGTTACTGCCCGCCGCCGCCACTGCTGCTGCTGCTGTTGCTGTTGCTGTAGATCCCAGCGACGCGCCGGCAACGGCGCTGGACACCCGGGGGCAGCCCATCGCGAAGCAGTACTGGCGCCTGGCTCGCAAGACGAGCGGGGCCACGCCGACCTACACGGAGGTGGTCGTGGGCGAGCTGGCGTCGATTGAGTGGGTGATGGGGAGCTGGCATCGTCACTTGCGTCGGTTCGGCAAGTCCGGCCCCTACAGCGGCAACAGGGAGAGCCCCCACAACGCGTCACCGTTCAGCACCCGCATCGACCTTAGCGCTGCCGCCGCCTCTCCCGACGACGACGAGGGCGGGCATGCGGGGGCAGATCGGGTTCTGCCATTTTGGACTCGGCCCACCCCCCCGCCATCAGCACTGCCGGTTCACTCGTTCCTCATGCACTCTGTTCCCTTCAAGGTGCTTTGGCTCGATGCCGTGGCGGAACGCTTGCTGGTGTCCCTCCCCTGCGAGGAGCGCATTGTGACACTGACAGTGCCGTACCCACAGGCGTGCGCGGGACGTGGTGGTGGCGGCGGCGTTGGGGGCGTGCCGGGCTACACCGCAGGACAAGCGGAGCCGGTGCCGCTGCGGCCGAGCCACTCCTTCTCTCTGCCCCGCGGGATCGTTCCTCTGGATGTTGTCGAGGTTCCCCAGCGGCCGTTTATCGCGGTGGGCACGTACGAGCACGGCGTCCTGCTCTGCTGGCTGGATGTCGTGACGGGGGCTGTGACCGGCGTGGCTCAGGCGGTGGCGCTCAGTGGCGTTGGCAGCGCCATATTCCCCGTCACAAGGCTCGCCGCCGTCTTCCCCCCGCTGTTCCCTTTCTGGCAGAATGCTGACTGGCCCCGGCGCAGCGCGAGCCTCGCGGCGGGTGACGATGCTGCTGGTACGCACGCACTCCCTTGGGCCGCGAAATCGCGCTTTCTGGCCTCACTGGGCGATGGTGCGCTGGTCTGCTGCTCCCCCTACGACATGCAGTCCGTCGTCGTCAAGAACCTCGGAGCCAGCGCGGGCACCTCCGTGGTGTGGGAGAACTTCTGCCCCGGCAAGCCGCACGACCCGCTCCTCTCCGTCGCCCCGTGCACGGATCGGGACGTGGGCGTGCTGGCCGTGACCACGCAAGGCCTGCTCACCCGACTCCAGGTCTTTTGCGAGGACGACGACGACGACGACGACACGGCCGCTGGTGGAGAGGGCAGCAGTACAGCGGTGCCGCGCAAACGGACGCGTGGGGAAGCGGCCACCCATGGCACTCGCAGCGCATCACGAGTGACGAGTGAGGAGAGGGAAGAGGGACGGGGAGGAGATGAGGAAACCAGTGCCTTCTCCGACAGAGCGGAGCTGCCGAGTGGTGGGCAGCAGAGCTCCGTCCCCCGCGACCTCGCCCTTGAGCTTGTGGCTCGCCACAGCAAGGGGGGACATTCGCTCCTCTCGGAACGGGTAGCCCCCGTTGTGTTGCGCACCTCCGCTGTTGCCCGCCCCCTGCACTTGCACCGCCTCGGCGAGACGGCACCCGTCTACCAGCTCAAGCCATCAAAGCAAAACCGCCTCGACGGCCCCATGGTGCAGCACTTCCTCGTGGCCACCACGTACGCGAACGAGGTCGTGCTGCTGGACCGTGTCCTGACGGTTCACAAGCTACTCTCGGCGTACAAGCTGACGCCCTGTGCCCTTTTGCCTGCCTTGCCGTGTCGCCAAGACGGCGACGGGATGGGGCAAAAGGAGCAGACAGCGGTGAAGCGAGAGGAGAGCGACCCCGACGAGGACGCACCGCAGCCCGCGACGTCGCCTGCAGTAGTAGCATCGCCAAAGGATCGCATGGAGGACTTGTGCGTCGGTGCGGTCATTCTGTCGGCGGGCCACCAGTGGCTCACGGTGGCGGCTGCCCACCACGGCGACACCATCTCGGTGCTCACCTATGCCGGCCCAGCGCGGGAGTTGGGCGTCGAGAAACGCAGCTACCATACAGACAAGCGGTAACGGTGGTAGATCCCTCCCTCCCTCAGAAGCCACGCAACATGCAATAGGAGTGTGTGCCTTTCTGTGCGTGTCTGCATGCCACCCACCACAGCCTACCAATGGGTATCGCTCCCTCCCGCAAAAAGAGAAATGAACCCTCCTCAACGGCTGAAAGAATAGAGGAGCAGTGGGAGAGATGTAGGAGCCGCCACCAAGAGATTACCCGCTCGTGCACCTCCCACCCCTCCCCCCACCCACCACCGCCTCCCTTCTCCGCATCTGTCATGACATGTAGAGAGCGAGCACCACATCAGAGAGCGTTCGCCTTATCCTCTCCTTTTCTTTGTTGTTGTTGCCGCGCCACTCCTCGTCTTCTCCCTTTGTTTCCTTCGGATCAACGCTCCGTCAAGTTACTCTTGCAGGGACACGTTTGGATGGAGGGCTTCTACGGCTTCGAGGTGCACGCTGGGCAGCCAGCGGTGCAGGCGAGCATCCCGGACGGGTGCATCTTCCGCATGATGCAGGTGGCGCTGCCGGCGGGGGCAACAGAGCCAATCACCCTGCGTGTGTCGGTCGAGAAGGGCAAGCCGTCGTTTGTGCTTGTGACGCTCGACCCCAAGCTGGCCCTGTACCAGAGTTCTCTGGACAGCGTCTTTGGCAGTGCCCAGGGTGCCAGCTTCTCCGCCGACGGCGCCGGCTCGCTGCACATCTGCGGCTACATCCAGCCAAGTATGGACGCTGACGACGACTTCTTCGACGACGAGCCCGATGACGATGATGGGGAGGACGATGCCGACTATGGCGGGGACATCTACTTTGGCGATGAGGAGGGCGAGGAGGGCGAGGAGCTGCCGACGCCGCCGAAGCGCGGAAGAGTACAAACGGAGAGCGGCAACCGCTCCGAGCGAGCGCCAAACACCACTGCCAAGAAGAAGAAGAAGTGAAGTTTCCCCCTTCCCCCTTCCCGTATTGCGTTCGCTAGCCACCCCCCTCCACGACCTTCATCGCCGACGGTGCTGGGAGGGTTACACACCGGTCTGTTTCATTCCCCTTAACCCTCGACTAAGCCATGCATGCAGCACACACTCCCCGCGCAGGATCAAGGACACACACACACACAAAAAAAAAAAAAAAGGACCACAGTCGCAGATGGTAAGGAACGTGTGCGATTGACGACGGCCTTCGCTCTTCCGTGTGCCTCTCCTCTACCTCTCCGTCCCTCCGTCCCTCCCTTCCTTCTTTGTAGAAGTAAGCACATAAGTTCCCTCCGTAACTCTCGCGTAACGTTTCGTTCTCCTGACAAGAACACTCCCATCGCTCCTTTTAATCCCCCCCCCCTCTCCCTCCTCTCTTCTCACACAACCTACTACCCAATCCACATACGTAAACAAGATGGAAGGTTTCTACGGCATCGAGGTCGCGGCTGGCAAGCAGGTGAAGCCGAAGATCCCCGAGGAGTGTGCGCTTCGCGTCACCCAGCTCGCCGTGCCCGCCAACGCGACCGGCTCCATCTCCCTGGTGGTCGTCTTCGAGGGAAAGCAGTTCACCGTTGCCACCCTTGACCCCAAGCGCGGTGCTTACCAGATGAACACGGACCTCGTCTTCACCGCGGCCCAAGGCGCTGCCTTCTCCGCGCAAGGCGCCGGCGTCATCCACGTGACCGGGTACGTGCAGCCCGTCGGCAACGACGACGACCTCATGATGCCTGACGACGACGACGAGGACGACGACGAGGAGGATGGCGCGATGATGGCCGCTCCGGGCGGTGACTCCGACGACGACGAGGACGACGAGGACGAGGAGGAAGATAAGGAGGAGGACGACGATGATGAGAGCGAGGACGACGCCGCCGCCGCTCCTCGCGGTGCCGCCGCCGCTGCCGCTGCCGCCGAGGACTCTGACGACGACTCCGATGACGAGGAGGACGACGAGGAGATGGATGACGGCGACATGCCCAGCGATGAGGAGGCACCAGAGGACTCGGACGACGAGGAAGAAGGCGGTGACGACGACGACGACGACGAGGACGACGATGAAAGCGAGGACGAGGCTCCCCAGAAGTTCCAGCGTCGGGAGCGCGGCGGTCGCGGCGGGGACCGTGGTGGCTTCCGCGGTGGTCGTGGCGGTGATCGCGGTGACCGTGGCGGCTTCCGCGGTGGTCGCGGTGGCGATCGTGGCGATCGTGGCGGTTTCCGTGGCGGACGCGGTGGCGATCGTGGTGGCTTCCGCGGTGGTGGTCGCGGTGGCGATCGTGGTGACCGTGGCGGCTTCCGTGGCGGTCGTGGCGGTGACCGTGGCGGCTTCCGTGGTGGCGGTCGCGGTGGCGATCGTGGCGGCTTCCGCGGTGGACGTGGCGGTGATCGTGGCGGCTTCCGCGGCGGTCGTGGTGGCTTCCGTGGCCGCAACTAACACCCTTGGCGCGGGTTGTTGTACGACTCCCGGAGCTGCAAATGAGAAGGGCACTTCCCTGTGTTTCATTGGGCAGCCCTCCCTTCCCCCTCTCGCTTCTGTCTCTCTCCACACCGATGAGGCCAGTCCCCACACTACACAACACTCCCCTCCTTTCCCCTAAACATACCTCTAACTCTCTCTCTTTCTGGTTCCTTTTTTTTTTTTCTTTGACTGTTCAGGGGTAGGGTGGGGGAGAAGTGTCGCGCTCCTTCCCGTCCCCTTTACCCCTCTCAGTCTCGCTTTTTCTTCCCCTCTCGACCTGTAACCGCTGCTTTCCGTTTAACCGTTACTTGGCATTGACAAATCAGTGGGGCAAACAAATGAAGGTGTGTGTGAGAGTGGGAGAGTGAGAGTGGAGTGTGCTCCGCCCCTCCCCCCTCCTCTCCACCCACCCTTCGCCCCACTGTGCACATACCAAAAGATACACACACAAAAAAAGTCTTTTCTTTCACACTGTGCATCACGGGATTAGTTGAGCCCGCGCTTTACTCTCCTTCCCCTTCTCTTTCCACACTCGCTTCCCCCTTCTTCTCGACCCGTCGCTACGCGGTAGGAGGCACGCAGGAGCATCGCTCTTTTCTCTCTTTACATCTAAGTGTACACCAGCCGCAGTGAGATTGCGCGGCTACCCCCCCCCCCTCCCCCACGTTCTGAGCTTCCTCCTCCCCTCCCTTCCGCTCTCTATGGATCCGTAAAACTAACTAAACACTTCTTCTCAAAGACGCGACCACGGCCACGGCCACAGGGATGGAGCAAGAATGCCACACACCATTGCCGCCACGGGATAGGTGTGTGTCCCTGCTACCCTATGGCTAGGAAGGGAGGAGCGGGTGTCTCCGACTCCTCCCTTGAGCGGCAGCTCCTTCCTGTTATGATCAATGCGTGATGGTGAGAGGGACCGGCATGGCGACAGAATTCGTCCCGCTCCCCCCATATCCCCCCCCCCCCCCCATATCCGCTTCATTTACTGTACAGCAGTACCGCCTCCCTCTTCCCCCCCTTTACCCCTTCCTCTTTCGTTAGACTACATTCCTCTCATTTCTTCTCTTCCCATCACACCTCTCCACAGCTCTCTGCATAGGACAATACCGTACTCAGGCACACAGCTTTCACCTGAGCAACAAGGGATCTCCCCCCCCCCCCCGTCTTCTTCCACTCCCCTCTTCACCCTTTTGCAGCAATGGAGGAGTTCTACGCGTTTCAGGTATCGCCCGGGAAGGAGCACAGGCTGGCGGTGCCACCGAGTCACGGCTTCCACCTCAGCATTGTCGCGCTCCCCCACAACGCCACGGGCCGCACCACACTCTACGTCACCGTCGACGGCAAGTCCTACGCGCTCGCCACGGTGGAGGCCGAGAAGAACATCCTGCAGGTGCCCACCGACCTCGTCTTCAACGCGAGCCAGACGGTCCTCTTTCACGCCAAAGGTTCCAGCAGCGTCCACTGCACTGGCTACATCCGCGAGCTTGAGGACGACGATGGCGAGAGCCCCTTCAAGAACCTATCGGACGAGGAGGACGAGGACAACGCGAATGGCGCTGCGGCTCAGGCGGCGGCGGCCGGCAACAACAACGACACCGACGACACGAGCAGCGAGATTGCCGAGTCCGACCTGGAGGACAGCGAAGCCGACGATGAGGAGGGCGAGCTGTCACTACCCTTCGAGGCGGATCAGAAGCAGCGCGCCGCCGCCGCCGATGAGGCCGCAATGGGCGAGTCCCATGACGACGACGACTCGGAGGACGACTCGGACGCGGAGGAGACGAGTGAGGAGGAGGATGGCGCTGCGGACGCTGCCGACCCCACCGCCCCCAGCAGCGACGATGACTCCGACGAGGAAGGAGAGCTCAACGAGGAAAGCGACGACGACGACGACGACGACGACGAGGAGGGCGAGCTCGACGGCTCCGACAGCGACGAGGAGGACGAGGAGGATGAAGAGGATTCCGAGGCGGACTCCCTGGCGGAGGAGATGCCCCCCGGCAAGGCGGCGCGTGCCGAGGGCAGCAACAGCCCCGCGCAGGCGCGCAACAGCCAGGGGCAGAAGGGGTCCAGCCCCAGCCCCGCCAAGGGCCAGCCGCAGCAGGGAGGCAGCCCACATCCTCACAAGAGCCCCAGCCAGCAGCAGCGTGGCGGCAGCGGCAGCCCAGTCCAGGGCCGCAACAGCCAACAGCAGCAGCAGCGCGGCGGCAGCGGCAGCCCGGCTCAGGGCCGCAACAGCCAGGGGCAACAGCAGCGCGGTGGCAGTGGCAGCCCAGCCCAGGGCCGTAACAGCCAGGGGCAGCAGCAGCAGCGCGGTGGCAGCAGCAGCCCAGCTCAGGGCCGCAACAGCCAGGGGCAACAGCAGCGCGGCGGCAGCGGCAGCCCATCCAAGGGCCGCAACAGCCAGGGGCAACAGCAGCGCGGCGGCAGCGGCAGCCCATCCAAGGGCCGCAACTAGGACGAGCATTGGGCACTAGCACGTGCTTGTTCTTCTTTTTCCCCTCCGTCCCCACTCCCTCCTTCCCTATTGTTTAGGCCTGCCCCCTATCCCTATCCCTCCTCCTCTACTGCCGGTGGAGGGAGGGAGAAGGGTTGGGCAAATGGCCATACTAAAGAGGCCCTCGCCTGCAGCCTCTCCCGTAACAGCAACCCTTTCTCCTTTGTTGACGCATAACACTAGCTCCTTCTCCTTAACCCCCACCACCCACACACACAGAGCAAGAGTTCGACCGTCACCACCCTACTGCCACTGCCCTCTCGCTCCTCTTACCCCTCCTTCATGGAGTGAGAGCGGGCTCTCTTGGTGCAAACTGCAGGGAGGCGTGCCACTCACATTGACTGGCATTCCCTTGCGGTGACGTGCCACCTCTCCCAATCTCCTCCCTTTCCTCTCCTCACCTCCTGCATGCTCTCCTTTCCATCCCCGCCCACCCCGCACCGTCAGCCTTCTTGACACAACCAGCCGCCAAGCTCACCTCACCGACGGGGAGCGTTTGTGTTCCCCTCTTAGCCCTTTCTCCTTCTTTTCTCCTCCTTTTCGAGGTTCCCTTCCCACAAAGCATGACAGCGCTAGCGAACCCCTCGCCGGTGGTGCACGAGGAGATGGACAGCGACGCGGGACGCACGAAGCTCGACGCGATTGCGGAGCAGGACGAGAACATCGAGGACCCGATCGACGCGTGGGAGATCTTCGAGATTATCCGGCGCATCCGTGACCCCGAGCACCCCAACACGCTGGAGCAACTCAAAGTGGTGGAGCCGTCGCTCATCACGGTCGACTTCCGCGGCGGAAGGAAGTACGTCAAGGTGCTATTTACACCCACAGTGCCCCACTGCAGCCTGACGGCCCTCATCGGCCTCAGCATCTCCCTGAAGCTCCAGCGCTCGCTGCCGCAGTACACGAAGATTGACGTGTACGTGGCGCCAGGGTCGCACGATCAGGAGGAGCAGGTGAACAAGCAACTGAACGACAAGGAGCGGGTCGCGGCGGCGCTGGAGAACAGAAATCTCCTGTCCGTTGTGGAGTCCTGCATGTACGACTGTGAGGAGATGTACTAGGGCAAAGGGGGAAACTCCCTTCTTGCACCGTGTATTCTGCATCATCGTGGGACGACGAGCCAGCGCGTTACTCACTTCCCCCTATCTTCCCTCTGTGCCCATATTCATCGGAGGCCATCTCATGCTTCAATAGGTAGACAGCAGTCGCACCGTTTCCGTGAGTGCGTGACTTGTGTGTGTGTGTGTGTGCATGGGAGCGACTGGGAGCGTGTGTGAGTGACTCCCTCATCCCCCTGTACCCCCCTCTCCCCTCGCTCCTTCTCCTCCTATTGCCTAGCACACGTTCTCCTCATAGATTGCATTACGCCACACGTACCCCCGTCACGCCTTGCTCCAATTTTTTTTTTTTGCTCTCCCCCCTCCTCCCTCTTCTCGTGTTTCTTTCGCGCGAGCGGTGGGCCTCATGGAGGTCTCCACACCCGCGGGATCGCAGTATCCGCCCACACAAAACTCCTTCCCCCGCTCGCAGGTTGACGGCAGCAGCGGTACGTCGCCCGCCCCTTACACTGCGTTGCACGGTCAAGGGAAGAGCGATGCCTGTCTGGTGGGGCTGTCCAGCCAGTCCGAGACACAGGCGCCGCACTGTGAGGAGCACCTGCCTCCTCTGAAGCAGCATCGCATGGAGTCCGGCGATGGCACCACCGCACATCGGCCCTCCTCCTCCTCTTTCGCCCCGCCGTCGCCGTCGAGCAGTGTCTGCCCCGCCCACAACAGCGACGTGACGAACGGAGGCCGGCGGACGCTCTTCTCCTTCTCTGCGACCTCGAGCCGCACCTCGCAGTCCTCAACTCCGTTTCTGTATCCGGCGCCTCCCCAGCCCCCGGCTCCACCCGCACAGGTGGCAGGAGCGGAGGGGGCGACCGTGTCAGTGTCCTCAAACAGCACCACATCGGCTCTCGCGTCCAGCGCCGACACGTCCCCGTCAACGGTGGGCAGCAGCCAGCAGACGCATCGCACCACGGCACTCTACCAGCCCTGCCTGAGCCAGGCGACCACGCCACCGGAGCCCGACGCCGCGGATAGGCGAGGGGAGGCGACGACGCCGCGGCCGTCCGGGGCGATGGCCCCATCCCCCAGCGCCACTGCTGCCCCAGTCGGCGGCAGCAGCGTAAAAGGCGAACGCCCCGCGTACCGCTCCAGTCACCGCCGGACGGGGTTCCGCATTGCGCCACCCGCAGAGGAAGAGGGAGCGGGGGAGGAGGGGGACGCCTTTCCCATTCTGAAAGGAGAACTGATGCGTGACAGCGACGAGGGCACGTCCAAGGCGAACGCGACAGAGGCCGCGCCGGCAGCTACGGTGCCGCAGCCCCCGCGACGGCGCTGGGGGTACGACTCTGCGGAGACTGAAGAGGAGCTGTTGGCGCAGCTGTCCGATGAGCAGCGCGAGGCCTACCGCCTTGTTGTCAAGGAACACCGCTCCGTCTTCATCACGGGCGGCGCCGGCACCGGCAAGTCCCATTTGCTGCGCACCATTATCAAGCGACTGCCGCGCTCGTGCACGTTTGTGACGGGCACCACCGGCATCGCCGCGCTGAACTTGGGCGGCACCACGGTGCACGGCTTCGCCGGCTGCGGCATCGTGGAGGAGAACGAGAAGTGGACCGGCATCGCAAAGCGTATCAAGAGCAACAAGCGCCGCCGCGAGACGTGGTGTCGCTGCCGCACTCTCATCATTGATGAAATCTCCATGCTTAGTGCCTACATGTTCGACATGCTCGAGTACGTTGCCCGCTTCATCCGCGGCAGCTCCGAGCCGTTTGGGGGCATCCAGCTGGTGCTGACAGGCGACTTCCTGCAGCTGCCGCCCGTGCGCAAGCAGCTCGCGGCCACGCGGGGGATCAAGGGACCCACCTTTGCCTTTGAGAGCGAGATTTGGCTGAAGGTGAACCCGCAGGTCTGCCTCCTGTCGAAGCCGTTCCGCCAGCGCGACTCCAGCTTCTTCCACTTGCTGAATGAGATGCGGTTCGGTGAGCTGTCCAACAAGACAGTGGAGACGCTCTCCGCCATGAGCGACATGTCCCACGCGAACATCGTCGCCGAGATGGATCTGAAGGGCGTGGACACGGACAACATCCGTGTCGCCACCACCACAAGCGGCCGCCGTCACGGGCCCCGCCCCAACGCGCCTGCGTCAGACAGTGGCGGCGGCGGTGGTGGTAAGCAGTTTGTCTTTACGGACGGCTTTGGCACTCCACTGGCAAAGGGCTTTGAGGGCTACACGAACCTGCGCTCGAAGCGGGATGAGGTGGCGCAGCAGAACGACTACTACTACGGCCTCCTGGATCGCAAGAACAATCCAGAGTATATGTACCAAGTCCTCTTCCGCGGGGAGGGCTTCTTCAACGAGAGCTCCATCCAGAAACTGGTGAAGCTGCGCGTTGGGTGCCGCGTGATGCTCATCAAGAACATTGATGTGTCGTGCGGACTTGTGAATGGCAGTGCGGGGACTGTGAAGGGCTTTGTGGACTACACAAAGAAGTTTGAGTTCAAGAGCGGAAACGGCGTCACGGCGGCAACCGCGCGGCAGGTCACCAAGGGGAAAGAGGGCAATATGAACGTGCCCCACACCATGCTGCCGGTCGTCGAGTTTGACGCACAGCAGGGGAGCGCCAACACTGTCACCATTGTGGTTGAGCCGCAGGTATGGGAAGAGAAGCGGGGCGACGACGTCATCTCCAGCACGTGCCAGATCCCGCTGATCCTGGCCTACGCCATCACGATCCACAAGTCGCAGGGCCTCTCCCTGACTAAGGTCGACATTGACCTCAAGAGCATCTTTGAAGCTGGCCAGGCCTACGTCGCGCTGTCGCGCTGCACCGATCTCGGCAAGGTGAGGCTGCACGGCTTCATGCAGGACAAGGTCCGGCCGGACAAGTCTGCGTTGGGCTACTACAAGGCGCTGGAGCTCTACCGCAAGCGCATCCACTGGCAGCAGTGCCGAGAGCAGCAACAGCGGCACCTTCACCACGACGACGACGACGGCGCGGGCGGCGAGAGTGTGTTTGTGAGGAACGCCCGCGAGCGCCACCAAAGCACGACGCCGTACGGCTACGGCATGGAGACGGGGGCTGTGCAGCTGGCGACCAGCGGGCGGCGTGCGGGCGGCTGCCCAGAGGCGTATCAGCACGCCTCGGACCAACGGCGCCAAAAGGGCAACACAGAGAAGGGGAATGTGGCCGGTGGCCTCGATGAGGAAAGCAGCTCCAGCTCGCACGATGACGAGGACAACCTGGACGAGTTCGGCCAGCGGGTGCTGTGCAGTCGCGACGAGGGACCGCCGCACGGTAGCGTGACAACGACAGAGTCTGTGCACCTTGACGAGCTGCGACAGCACGTGGCCAAGCTGCTCTCGTTGTCGGAGGAGGTGAAGCAGCTGATTGCGCGCTTCGCGATTCCCAGCACCGCCGCCACACGCGGCGTCCTCGTTCTGGACACCACCGCGGTCTTCTACCTCATCACGGGCCGCGACTCGGCGCAGGTGTTCCGCACGCTCACAGTCACCAACGGCAACTTGCTCCGGCTGCCACAAGTGGTCAAGCGGTTCCTGACGAATCTGGCGGATTCCCTGGACGGGGCCGAGGACGACAGCAGCCACGGGCCGTGCGACGAAGGGCAGAGTCGTCGACAGGACTCGCGAGGCAGTGGCGCCTCGACAGCGACTGTGGCCGTAGCACAGGAGGAGAAGCACTGCGACAACGCCGAGGACAACGAGGGCAGCGAGCACAACGAGGACGACGATGACGACGGCCCGTCGGCCCGGCAGGCGCTGTTCGAGGCCGCCGCGGACGCGCTCTCCATCATGGATGACTGGAAGGCGAGTTTCACCCTGGACGAGCAGCGAGACGGGGAGAGCGCCGCGCTGGCGGTGGAGGGCACGGTACTGCCGACATGGTACAAGTACGCGGAGATGCTACCACTCCTGCATCCTCTCATCCCCGGCTGGGGCGACTTCCTGTCGCCATCCATTGCGGTGTCCGGCCAGGACCGTGCTGGCCACTCTGGGGGCAACGAGGAGGCCGACGAGGCCGAGCGTGGGAGCACAGGAGAGCACATGTCGGTCTCCGAGCTCGACTTCCTGCTCAACCGCGACCCGCGCGAGGCCATCACGCACCGCGGCGTCCTCGAGTACGCCCTGTTCCTGCGCCGCGGCTTTGGCGCGCATGTGTCCGTCTGCACCGACTCTCCCACTCTGGCCGCGTACGCCCTCGCCCTCGACATGGCCGTTGTTCCTGTGGGCTCGCTCGCGCTCGGCCGGTAGCGCGCGCGGGGGGTGGGAGGGGTGGCAGGTGCAGCAGCACACTCCCTCTCCCCTTCCTTCTCCTGCACCACGCATAGACAGCAGCATATGACACACCACCGACAGTTCCTCTCCCCACTTTGTAGAGAGATGCGATGTGGTGGTGCCTCACATACCTTCTTAGAATAGAAGTAAAGAGGACTAAGTCGTACTTACAGGTAAGTCATACTGCTTCATGCGAGAGGGCCCGTTGTCGCAGGTGCTACTGCTGCTGTAGAGCTGGACGGGTGTGGTGGATATGATGTCTGTCTTGGGGAAGGAGGACCTCCACACATGGGAATCTCAAAGCGGCGAGAGAGAGGGAGAGCAAACGCTGTCGCTCTGCTGCACCACCACACTGACTCTCCCTCCCTCTCCTCTCCTCTCGCCTTTCCATCATTGGCGCTCCTTTTCCGCCACCTTGTATCGTTCTCAGTGAACTCTGTCCACGTTTCTCATCACCCCCCCCCCTTCACGCACTCACACGCGGCTTCTTCTCGTCTTCCTCGCCCCCCACCCCTCCTTCTCTCTCATTTCACCCACATGTCCGATAAGCTCCGCGCCGAGCACCTGCTCGTCAAGTTCAACGGCAGCCGCAACCCCGTGTCGCGGCGCACGGGCGAGAGCACCGCGAACATGACGTACGAGGACGCGGTGACGGAGATCACCCGCTGGATCACGGAGATCCAGAACGGCAAGATCACCTTCGAGGACGCCGCGCGCGCTCGCTCCGACTGCGGCAGCTACGCCCAGGGCGGCGACCTCGGCTTCTTTGGCGCAGGCGAGATGATGAAGCCCTTTGAGGATGCCGTGCGCAGCCTTCGCGTGGGGGAGGTCAGCGGCATCGTACAGACCGATAGCGGCCTCCACATTATCAAGCGCCTTGCGTAGAAGTAGTCCCTGGCTGTGTGTCTGTGTGTCTGTGTGTGCGGGTGTCACATACACACACAGACACACAGACAGACAGACACGCAGTGACCCCGGTCACAGTGAGTACATCGATCCATATACGAACAGAGCAGGGGAAGAACTGACGAAAAGGGGACATAATACATATGTGTGTGCCCTCCCTTCTGTCTCTCTCTGTATCCTCTTCTCCCCTTGTCTTCTCAAAACGACAGAGAAGTGACAAGCAGCGTCTGTCTCGGCACTCTGGGTGCTGAGGAGATCACAGAGGTGTCTGTGTGTGCCTGTGTGTGGTGCGGTGGTGTCCCTTCTCGGTGACCTATGTTGGTAATATCTCACTCTCTCTCCCCTCTCCCCTTCACTGTCTTTCCATACTGCTGTCGTCGGTGGATCCTTCGCACATGCATACATATATGTGTGTGCGTGTCTGTGTGTGCACTGGTGCGCCAACTTACCCACTGAGTGACACTTCAGCCGCCCCATAGGCAACAGAAAGAGAAAGAGAGAGAGAGACAATCCTCCTGTACCCACTGCTTGACAATGCATGCACAGACGGCGGACACTGCGACTGATTCCGCAAGCCGCCGCACCATGCTGGAGTCGGTGCACGATGCAGGTCATGTACGATATGCGTTGTCGGAGGCGGCGGCGGGTGATAAGGACTTCCTGCAGAGCGTTGACAACTCTGTGCGGGTGTATTCTCAGCCCAACTCCCTGAGCGAATCCGCGAGGACAGACTCGGCCGATCGCGACAATGACCACGGGGACGGCAGGCCACAGGCGGGCCTTTCCCACTCTCTCGAGGACGGGCAGCGGCCCCCAACGGGGGAGAGTCCGACTGCGCAGGACATGGCAGCGCTTCGGGCTGAGAACGCGGAACTCCGGCAGTACCTGCAACGCTGCACCAAGGAGTGCCAGCGGCAATCGGACCACAACCGCCTGCTGCTGCAGCGGCTGGACGAAAAGGAGGAGCTCTGCAACCACTTGGGCGAGGCCTGCCTGTCCCTCAAACACATCGCGGAGAGTCTGCCAGAGAGGCAAGGGGAGGAATGGGAGGAGACAAATCTCTCTGCATCGCCGCCCGCACATCACGGCAGCGGTCCGGAGCACTCCGAGGCATTGCTCGTCCCCCTCTGCGAACGCGCGGTGGCGCAGGTCACGCAGTGCTGCCTCCACGTGAACTCCCTCGCGGAGGCGGTGCGGGATGGCACGCTGCACGAGCGGGAGCGGCCGCCCCTCCTTGGGGGTGTGGGGAACTGGGCAGCGGGGCAGAGCAGTGTTGCTGCGCCACGGACACGGCCGAGCCTGCTCTTTCTCCGACTGGAGCAGGCGCTGGTCAGACTGGACGAGAGCGTCGCGCAGCTCGAGGCGGAGGTCTCCGTCTGCGCGCATCGAGCCCGTCTAGCAGAAGGCCATTTACCGCCGCAAGCGACCGACACCACCACTGATGCGCATCTGGTGCGGTCTTCGCAGTGTCCAGCAGTCGCTGCCTCCCCACCACAGCGGCATCGCGGTCCGCGGACGGGTTAGGGCGCGGGGGTAGCCACGGGGCAACATCTCGTTGCGGCCCACCAGCCATGACGCACGAGCAGGCCATGCTCTCATCTTCCACCCTCCCCTCCCCTCCCCTCTAGCGACTGGAGAGCTTGGACTTGCTTTAGACGTTGCCGAATGTCGCCAACTGACACCCAGAGCCAAAGACATACACAGAGGGAGAGAGAGAGTGAGCAACGTGCGTGGCGGCGGCGTACAGCTATAAGGACAAGCAGCACATGGCACGAGTTGCTGTCGAGGGGGTACAAGACGGCCACCCCTATTGCCCCCACCCCAAGGACACTTCGCCTTTCTACTTCTTGGTTGCTGCTTCTCTCCTTCTCCATTAGGGTGTAGGCTTCGCAGTATAGTCAATCAGTCCTATCGCGGTCCAAACGGGTCATGTACGGCTTGACGCGACGCTGTCTGGACACCGCCGTGCGGGCGGGGTTGAATAGGGTGGCCCTGTGCGGTGCCGTGCATGGTGCTCACACTGGGCTGTACCGAGACACGCCCACGGTAGAGTTCACGCTGACCACGCAGTCGCTGATGCTAAGTGACTCTTCGACAGGTCCCCTCTCCTCCTCCTCTTCTTCTTCCCCCGTGATCGGCTCGGCACTGCCTCCGGCGCAGAAGGAGCAGTTCACCGTTCGCTGCGTTGGCACGGCTGCCTTTGCCGAGGCGCTCGCCAGTGTGGTGGAGGAGAATAGCGTGGTGCAGTTGACGGGTCGGGTGCACTCCCGGCAGTTCACGGAGACGCCAGTCGGTGGCACGGCGGGGGAAAAGAAGGTGTCGCACCTGCACACCCTTGTCCTTGTGCGACAGGCAGACTTGCAACGGACAAGGCATGAGCTCCACTTTCTCCACCTGCCGTCATCCGCGTCCACGCAGCTCGCGAACAGTTACTTGCGCGAGGCCATTTTTGCCCCAAGCAGCGAAACACCTCAATCTAGCGACGATGGCCCCAGCCACAGCGGCAGTGCTTCGGAGAGGGAGACGAGGGAAGAGTGAAGGGGGATGACAGCATGCCTGCGAGATGCACCTGCCCGCGTGTAGTCCCCCGGAGAACCCCACCACGCCCTGCATGGGTCGAACCCGTGAACGAACGGATAAACACAAAGAGCGCACAGGTTCATGACGTCACACAGACACCACATACCGACAAGAGAGAAACTAGGGAAGAAGCAGTGACACGGGCAACGCATCAGAAGCGTGCAATGGCGGTGATGAAATCCACTGTGTGTGTGTGTGTCAGCGATGCTACACCAGCTTTGTTCTCATGTGTGTGTGTGTCACGATACTGTTCGTCTCTCCCTTTTCTCTCCGTCTTCCCCCCATCCCTACATGCAGGTTGTGTAGTTTCGCACCCCGTACACCCCCAGGTGCTCCCCTCCTTCTAGGTGCTTCCCCCTCCTTCACTCTTCCTTCCAGCAAGGAGGGAGATACCTGAATGGTGCCGTACTCGCGACGCCCCCACCCACCACAGGTTCGCGATTCTTGTTGTTGCCCACTTCCCCATCACATTTGTCTGCTACTGTAGGACCTCGTACGCCACCCCCCCCACTCTCCACTCGGGACGCGTCATGGACCTTCTTTCTTTAATGAATCAGCGGATCACGGATCAGCACAGCGAAGCGCGGCGGTCGCGCTGTGTGAGCGTAGCGTATGTTGGCGGTGCCTTGGCACTGTCGCTCCTGGCGGCCTTCGTGGCCCCCTGCGCAAACGCCGGGGATCGCGGTGTGGTGAGTCAGAGCAACTCTGTCCTCTTCTTATCTGCCACAGCTAGTGCCGTTCTTTTTGTCGTGTCATCCCTCGGCGTGCTCCTGTGCATGGTGCGGGCGGCGGCAACGCTCGCGACAGACCGGTTCCTGCCGCTGCCCCCGGGATACAGTAACGGTAGTGGGAATCGCCCCGCTAGCTCGTACGTGGTGCTGCCGCGGAACGAGCAGTTGTCGGAGAAGATGCGGAGGGTGCTAGTCGGCGGCTTCTACGCGGCGGTGGCGGTGGCGCTGTGCTTGGGACTTACCCAATGCCCCCCCGCGATCTACTTCTTTGTCGTCTGCGTGCAGTGGCTCCTGTATCTCACCTACTTGTTCATGCTCACGAAAGCGGCGAGCACAGCAAGGGGGTAGGCCCGACACACACACGCATCGAAGGCAAAGACTATCGCGGCTGTGGCCCTGTGCCCCCCTCTCCCCCCCCCTCTCGGTGCTCGTTGCGCTTGTCCAAGGAGTGACCCACATTTAAGACACTATGTACCACACGAGAAAAAAAGAGAGATGAAGAGAGATGGAGAAGCGGGGACACATCTTACTCGCGGTGCAAGTTCCTTCACGTGCTAAGGCCTTTGATGGGGCCAAAGGCAGTCCTCTGTCTACTCCACTGTTTCGTGGGTTGCTTGTCGATGTGTCTGTGTGTACGTGTGGTGAGTCAGTGTATGTGCCTCCCTCTCTCGCTATTTCTCTCGCTGCGACACAGAGTTGAAGGACGACTCTCCCTTCCCCTCTCCCCTAGCCTTACTGCCGTACGCATGCACCCCCGGCTGCGGAGGGAGCCACAGGGTCTGAGGCCTGACCTCTACCAGGCGCGCCGTCCCACCACCTCACCCACAAAGTCGCTGCGGCCCCAGCGCCCCCTGCCACGGAGGGAGGCGGGGGCGGCGTCTGCAGGCGCTGCCTCTTCGGTGTCCCTGAGCGGAGAGGGGGCGGCCACTCTGCCACCACCACCACGCGGCAGAGCCCTTCTGCCGTACGCCCCTTCTGCATCCGCAGGATCGGCGGTGAAACTGGCGCTGGAGCGTAGTGGCAGCCGACTCTCTCGGAGCGCCAAGTCGGACGACGGGAGAGAGAAGGAGGGGCCGTCCGCACCTCGACTCGCCTCGTCCCTCCCCCACCATGCAGCGCAGAGCTCCGCGTGGCGCCCGTCCGCGCTGGAGGTGCTGCTCCACCACACCGTGGCGGTGGAGGAGCAAAACCTGTCGGAGGCCGACGTGGGGAGCGTGGTCAAGGTGATAGAGACGCTCCGACATAGACGGCGGCAGCGGAAGGGAGTGAAACCGACCCCACCGCTCTTCATCACGGCGCCCGCGAATCGCGCCACCACCTCCACCACCACCACCACCACCACCGCACGGCAACGCCTTCCCTCTCTCGCGCCGGTCTCGTCATCTACGAGCTCGCTGTCGCTGGCCGACGATATCGTGGTCGCAGCGCTCGTGGCCGCGTGTGAGGCCCCAACAACGGACGCCGCCCTCGACGTCCTGCTGAGCTGCTACAGACCCCCTTCCCCTGTGGGCAGCGGGGACTCCGAGCACGCCACCTCCCCGGCCCCGTGCACCTCATCGTCGTGTTTGCTGGCAGCTGCCATCGTCGAGGTACGGTGTCCGCAGCATTGCCAACTCACCTCCAACGACCTTGCGCTCCTCGACGCTGCTGCCAAGAGCGGCCATCCCGCCGCCATCCTGCGCATCGGTCTGTGCCTGCGAGACGGCTGTGCGCAGGCTGGAGTGGGTGCCGACCTTGCCGCCGCGCTGACGTACATGGAAACAGCGGCCGCCACAGCCTACGTGCCGGCGATGCACGAGATGGGCTTGCTATACGAGCTCGGCTGCACGACGGCCGATGCGGTGCTAGAGGCCGATTGGGGCGAGGCGGTCCGCTGGTACCGCCGCGCCGCTGCCGCCGGCCACGCACCGTCGCAACTGAACCTCGGGAAGCTCTTACTGACGGCGACACAGGAGCAAGCCGCGACAACGACTGCCTCGGCGGAGGAGCTCGTGGAGCTGCGGCAGCGATCGCGGGAGTGGCTGGAGCAGGCCGCCCAGGATGGCAACGCGGAGGCCCTTCACCTATTGTCACGCATCTCGTGAGGAGTGAAGAGGGTGGGAGAGAACTCTCGGAACTTCCCGTCGTCGTAGGGGCCCGTGCAGGTGTGTGGGCCTCACATCCTCACCCCCTCCTCCCCTCCCTCCTCTTTGTTGACTCGCGCCTCCCCGTCTGATGGGGCGGCTGCTGTGTGTGGAACCCTTTCCTTTTCCTTTTCCTCTCTTTTTGCCTATGAGCCCATTTCCTTCCGCTCTGCTCCGGTCCCTCGCCTTTGATGTATTGTAGAGGGGAGGCGTCTCTGGGGCCCACCGAATACAGGACAGAGGACCCATCAACAAAGCAAAGTGCCACACCGTACCGGACGGTTGCGGCAAAGCCACAGCCAATCCCCCCCTCCTCGTTATCGCCACTGCCATGATGATGACAGGAGGCACTGCCCCCATGCAGGGGGATGCGGACACGGGGACAGCTAGCTTCCTTCTCTCCCCTCTCCCTTACTTGACTTTCCTACAGGAATACCAGCCGTTTTTCTGCATTAGGTCTCTGTTTTTGTCACCTGTTTGGGTCTGCTCTTGCTCTGCCAGGGAAGCTCACTACCCTCCTCCCCTCCCTCCTCACTACCCCCTATCCGCCCTTACTGCCTGAACGGAGCGAGCGGGGGCATCATGACTGGCGAAAATGCCATTATGGAGAACTCGATGATCAAGTGCATCACGCTCTTGCGGCGGAGGCCGTGGTACGCGTGGGCGACGATCTGGCCGTTTATCGTGCTCTACATCACCAGCACCGTCCTGTACCTGAACCCCGAGCTGGTGTGGGACCGCGTGACGTATCTGGTGAACCAGACGTACATTGACTTCCTCCACGCCATCTGCATCCCTGTCGTCTTCTTCCTACATGCCTTCCTTTCCCTCTTCACGATCTGGTCCGTGAAGTTCCGCGCCAAGATTCTCTTCACCACGGTGTCCCTGGAGAATCTGGGCAGTGCGACGCATGTGCTCGTGGTCACGCAGCCGCACAAGGGGGAGTCGGAGATTGTGCCGCTTGTCCAGGAGACGGAGGAGGGCCAGCCCGCCTGCTTCCTCTTCCAGCAGCGCAAGTGGAAGTTGGACCCCGAGGAGGAGCTCTTCGTCAAGCCGCGCTTCCCAACAAAGCACGCGTTTTCGTACTACATCAAGTGGCAGGGCCTCGCCACGGAGGAGGAGCGGGAGAAGCAGCTCGACATGTTCGGACCGAACAAGATGGAGGTGGTCATCCCCGAGTTCCAGGATCTCTTTGTGGACCACGCCCTCGCGCCGTTCTTTGTCTTCCAAATGTTCTGTGTCCTCCTGTGGTGTCTGGACGAGTACTGGTACTACTCCCTCTTCACGGGCGTCATGATGGTGATGATGGAGTGCATGACGGTGTACCAGCGCATCCGCAACATGCGCACCTTGCGCGACATGGCCGAGGTCCCTGTGCGAGACATCACCGTCCTCCGTGGCGGGAAGGAGGTGACCGTCAAGACGGATGCTCTGCTCCCCATGGACATTCTCGTCGTGCCAAGCAACACGCCGTGCCCGGTGGATGCCATCCTCGTCAAGGGCACCTGCGTGGTGAACGAGGCCACCCTTACGGGCGAGTCGACGCCGCAGCTGAAGGAGGCGCCGGACAGCAATGAGATGGCGCTGAGCATCAAGAAGCACGCTCGGCACATGCTGTTCTCGGGCACCACCATCCTGCTCAGCTCCGGCCCCAAGGGCGAGGCCGCCGACGCGAGCGAGGAGTACAAGCAGAAGGGTGCCGCCCTCGCGGTGGTGCTCAAGACGGGCTTCGAGACGAAGCAGGGGAAGCTCCTGCGCACCATCCTGCACAGCCAGGGACGCATCAGCGAGAACAGCGGGGAGGCGTTCGGCTTCATCGGCGTCCTTGTCGTGTTCGCGCTGGCCGCGAGCGGGTACCTCCTGAAGGTCGGCCTGGCCGACCCCCACCGCAGCCGCTGGAAGCTCTTCCTGTCCTGCGTGCAGATCATCACCTCGGTGGTGCCGCCGGAGCTGCCCATGGAGCTCTCTCTCGCGGTGAACACCTCGCTGATGGCGCTGACGAAGCTCAAAGTGTTCTGCACGGAGCCGTTCCGCATCCCGTTCGCGGGGATGGTCGACACGTGCTGCTTCGACAAGACGGGCACGCTCACGACGGATGAGATGCTGTTCGGCGGCGTGGACATGGTGGACGGGAAGGGCCTGCTGAACACGCTCAAGACGATGCCGCGCTACGCAGAGATGGTTCTCGCGAGCTGCCACTCGCTCGTCTGCCTGGATGAGGACACGCTCGCCGGCGACGAGATGGAGAAGGCCGCCACGGGCGCCTTTGGCTACCGCATGGACGGCGACAACAACGTGGTCTACGATCCCCCACAGAAGGACGACGAGGCCACCGCAGTTGCCAAGGCCAACAACACGAAGGACGACGACGACGACGCAGAGAAGAAGAGAAAGGAGAAGGAGGCGGCGCGGCGCAAGAAGCGGACGAACGTCGACCCCAAGCGGAACTACAGCATCCTCCTGCGCTTCCCCTTCCTGGCCGCGCTGCGCCGCATGGCGTGTGTCGTGCGCGCACATGACGACACCTACGTCGTGGCCAAGGGCTCACCCGAGGCCATCGCCGCCCTCTGCAAGGATGCCCCGAAGGATGTGCAGGCCGTCGCCGAGCGTACCGCTGCGCAGGGATACCGCGTCATCGCCCTCGCGTACCGCCGCCTCTCGGAGGAGGAGAAGGCGTCGAAGGAGGTGATCAGCGAGCTGAAGCGCGATGACGTGGAGCGGGACTTGCACTTTGCCGGCCTCGCCGTGTACGTGTGCCCGCTGAAGAAGGATGCACAGGACACCATCGTGAACCTGCAGGGCGGCTCCCACCGCTGCGTCATCATCACGGGCGACAGCGTGCAGACGGCCATCTCGGTGGGGAAGGAGGTCACGATCCTGGCCGCCAGGCGGCAACTCATTGCCACGGAGAGAGTCGACAGCTCTGGTGGTGGTGAGGGGGACGCCGACATTGTGTGGGTGGACTCGGTCACGAACGAGCCCGTGGCGGCGGACAAGGCGAAGATAATCGCGAACACCTTCACCCGCAGCCGCCGGGTGCAGAAGCCGACGGACGAGCAGTGGGACCTGTGCGTGAACGCAGAGGTGCTGCACCCCGCGTCCCTCACCAAGGTCATCCGCGAGTACAACGAGCAGGTCTCCATCTGGGCTCGCTGCGCGCCGACGCAGAAGGAGGAGATCGTCACGGACCTCAAGCACAAGGAGCACGTCGTCATGATGGCCGGCGACGGCACCAACGACGTTGGCGCGCTGAAGCAAGCGCACGCGGGCATCGCGGTGCTCAACTCTCAGTCTGTCGCCGGCAAGGACGAGGCGAACAAGGACATGCCGGTGGGGCCGCAGCCGCACAACGAGCCGGATGTGCCGGCCGATCTCAAGGTGCCGCCGGGCTTCAAGTTTACCGTGGTGCCGCGGGAGCCGCTGCCCAGCGCGCCGATGATGGAGCAGGTGCGTCACAAGATGGCCGAGGCGAAGCGCAAGGCGGAGATTATGCAGATCACCAAGTGGAACCAGCAGCTGAAGGAGGCCGAGAAGAAGAAGCAGGACGCGAAGGCCGCGGCGCCGCCGCCGCCGCCTGGTGCCTCGGGAAGCTCCGACTTTCTGATGGAGTCGCTCTTCAACGCGGACGACGAGAACATGGGCGGGCCGCCCATGATCAAGCTCGGTGACGCGTCCATTGCCGCTCCCTTCACGTGCCGCTCCAAGGCCCTCACCTCCATCTGCGACATCGTACGCCTCGGCCGCAGCACGCTCGTGACAACGCACATGATGTACAAGATCCTCGCGCTCAACTGCCTCAACTCGGCCTACTCCATGTCCGTGCTCCGCGTGGACGGCGTGAAGACGGGCGAGAAACAGATGATTCTTGCCGGCATCGTGCTGTCCGCGTGCTTCATGTGCATGTCGCGTAGCAAGCCCCTGGACAAGCTGTGCCCCCAGCGCCCCGTGACTCGCGTGTTCCACCCGTACATGATCACGAGTGTCTTCTGCCAGTTCTCCCTGCACCTCTACTGCATGATCCAGACCGCGGCCATGGTCAGAGAGGTGGACGCCACGACCGTCGCCGACATGCGGAAAAACAACGACGACGAGAAGTTCACGCCGACGCTGCTGAACTCGACCATGTTCCTCATGACGACGCTGATGAACGGCACCATCTTCGCGGTCAACTACCGCGGCGAGCCATTCATGCAGAGCATTCGGAAGAACCGCCCCATGTTCATTGCCCTCATCATTCTCACCCTGGTCGTCTTCACCTTCGCCTCGGAGGCTGATCCCGAGTTGAACAACATGTTCGAGATCGTGGCCTTCCCCAACGAGGAGTTCCGCGGCCGCTTCATGAAGCTGCTCATCATGGACGGCATCGGCAGCTACGCTATCGAGCAGGTGTCTCTCATGCTCTTCACGGATTACTAAGTCGGCGAGCGTGAGCACGAGAGTGACAGTGCGAAAGGGGGACGAGGGCAACTCGGTCATCGAGAGGCGGCAACTGGACATTCACATGTGTTGCAAATCATTCTCTTGTTAATGCTGTTGATTAAACGGATGAATGGGGGTATCTTTTCTTCCCCCCTTGTAAAACTGTTTAGCGGTCACGTTGGATTGGGTTGCCCTTGTAACCGCTGTCGTTGATGTTACTGGTACACTGTTGCTGCTCTCTTTCCATCTCACACCTTAACTCGTTTGATTAATCGTGAGCCACTTCCCCGCCCATGCGGTTCCTCTGATCTGCCCCCTCCCCCTCCCTCAATCATGGCTCAGAGGAGGAGCAAAGGCGCTAGCGAAGGAAGCTCCCCACGAAGGACTGCTGTTCCGCACTCCACACAGATCACGTTGGTCTGCCGCCGATACGCACCATCGTGCCACGATCCTTCCTCATGTGTGTGCAGGGAGGTATGCCATTTCCTTCTCCTCATCCTATCTCTCCTCCTCCACAGTTTGCCCGCGTTGAGCCTGTCGCATTTTTACCTTCACCAGTGTGTAGCAGCTCTTCCCCCCCTTCCCCATCCCCCTCTGACACACACGTACAACGAGTGTGTGTGTGTCGCTCGTCCGCGAACCCACGCGCAGGCGCTAGTCAATGAAACCCACCGCCACCACCGCTGCAGCCACGGAGACCGTGCCAACTGCCCAAGAGTACCTCGAGTCTACCGTCATGGAGGCTCTCACCGAAGGCCTCGAGGACGTGTGCCGCGTGCGACCCGCCAACCCCGTCGACTACCTCGCTCTCTATCTGCTGCGACGCTCCTCCGCCAGCAACCCGGTCGAGGTACCCTTCGCTCAGGCTCTGCCCCAAAAGGCCGCCAAGCCCGTGGATTGACCCGTGTGCCCCCCCTCTGTCTCCTCTTCTTCTCTCCTGTTTGCCGACTTGCGCTCGCGCTCTGCTGCCCTTCTTCCGATGTAAACTCTCCCAGGTGTAACATGCCACACACACACACATACACAACAACAACAACAACAGCGAACAGACGCAAGACCATGAGGACGTGATGTGTGGGCCTTTTGCGGATAACGACGGTTACTCCGAAGGGAGGAGGGGAGCTTCTATGTTGCATTGTTTGGTGTACCTCGCGTATCCCTCCTCCCCCGTACCTCCTACCTGACAGAGTCCTTACCCCCCCCCCCCCCGCGCGGTGATGCGTCATTGCGCCGTGCTATGTGAAGGGGTGGTGGTAGCGTTGAACACCTTCATCGCCCCACTGACGAGGGCGACGGGCGACAGCCGGCCCCGTCGCACCCGCCTTTCCCCCCGGTCGCACTGCGCCACGGCGCAGTCAAACTCCCACAGCATCTATGCCAATCTGACAGCGGAGGAGGCCATCATGCGCGGTGTCGTGCTCCGAAAGGAGGAGCGCCTGCTGTTTCTCTACCGCAACGACCCGTGCGTCGTGGTGGGACGCAACCAGAACATCTTTGCAGAGGTGGCGCTACGGCGGGCCGCCTGCGATGGCGTGAAGGTGGCTCGCCGCTCCTCTGGTGGTGGCGCCGTGTACCAAGACGCGGGGAACCTCTGCCTCTCCTTCTTCACCCACAGGGCCGGCTACGCACCTGAGAAGACGATCCAGATTCTGCGACTCGGCCTCTGCGCGCTCTACGGAGTCGCCGCGGAGCGACTGACAACGACGAAGCGCCACGACCTGTACCTTGACGGCCTCAAGATCACCGGCTCTGCCATGCGTGTGCAGCGCGACATTGCCCTCCACCACTGCACCCTCCTTGTGGACACCCCGGTCTCCGGCATTGGACGGTACTTGCACGGGGAGGGCGTCTACAGTGCCTTTCGCACCTCATCCGTCGGCTCGGTGCGTTCGCCTGTCACCACCATGGCCGCCAAGGGCCTTGTGACCTCCCCCAACACCGCAGCGAGAGTGCACAACGGCGACGGGGTGGCTGTGGCCCAGGCTCAGGCCCTCCTGGCAGACTTCTTTGTCCGCCACGGGTCCTTCATTGCGAGCCACACCGCCCCGTGGGACTTGACCCTGGACGAGGTGCTCGCAAATGCGGCGACGCCTGTGGTGGGGGTGGATGCGGACAAGGACGCAGCCGCGTCAGCGGGTCTCGTCACGCTGGACGTTGCTGCGCTGGCCCACGAGTCGAGCCCCACTCCGTTTCTGGTGGGGGAGGGGCGTCCCGTCTCCTCCACGGACTGCGCGACATTCCAAGGGGAGGTGGCGCGCATCAGCGATGTCGAGTGGCAGTTTGCGATGCCGCCCTTCACCTCACTCGTCGCGGTGCATGCCGCGGAGGTGGGGCTGGGGGATGAAGTGCCTGAGGAGGCAAAAGCTACTGCTGCTGCGCTGCGGCAGCTCCTGTTCCCACCCCTCGAGACGGGAGAGGCCAGTGCCCTCACGCTACAAACGACGGTGGAGCACCGCCGCATTGTGGGCATCTCGGTCGCGTTATCGCCCGCTGCTGCGGCTCTTGCTGTGGAGAGAAGCAGCGAGTCGGGAGGAGACGTGTTGGATGGGACGCCGCTGCTGTGGTTGACTGCGTTTGCCGAGGCTCTTCTCGTGGGGAGCAACTGCGATGCGGCACTGGAGAGCAGCTTCCCGGTGGGTGGGGATGGCAGAGACGCCATTCTGCAAGGCCTACGCATGGAGCTCTCACGGGCCGAAGCTGCGACGGCGCTGTCAGAGCAGATTCCAGAGGAACTGAGGCTAGAGTCCGTTCTTTCTGCCGTGCAAGCTGTCCTGAGCGTTTGGCACCACAAGAACGTCTTTGACTTTAGCAAAGGCTGAGCGCCTTTCCTCCTGTTTCCTCTCTGCCGGCTGCTGCCGTGTCCATCGCCGTGTGGCACCTTCCCCCCCCCCTCCTCTCTCTCTCATCCCTCCTCTTCTTCTTCCTTGAACATATGCACATGCATGGATTGATAATCGCGTCATCTACGAGGAGACTATACCTGCCAATAGGAGGAGGGCCTGCAACCGAAGCAGCCCCCCGCGTGCTCCTTCACTCTCGTCGCCCGCCATGCGTGTGCTGCGCCACCGTTCCACCCTGTGGCACACCTCCTTCCTTCTACCCCCTTCCCCTTTTTATCTTTCCTGTCACACCACCTCTGTCGCCTCCGCTCTGCGCCTCGCTTCCACACGACTCTCCTATCCACCAAAGGAGCAGTGATTGGACATTTTGCGCTCGAGCGCTTTGCTTTTCTCTTTGATGCGTCGTCTTGGGCAGACTGCTGGCGCCGCCGCCGTTGCTGCTGCTGCTAGTGCTAGTGGCGGCACGCTCAGTTTTTGTGGCAAAGCCCTGGAGCCGGGCTGCACCAAGGGACGGGGCTGTGTGGTGGCACGCGAGGTTCCTGCGCTGGCCGCGGCGGTGGTGGTGGTGGGCTGCCGCCTCTACTCCACAGGCTGTGTCCTCGCGAGGAGTCCTGCCGTGCTCGCGCCGGTGAAGCCCAGTAGCGGGGGCTCCGCAGCGCAGTACCAATGCGGCGAGTGTGGCAAGACGTTCCGCCTGCTCAACGCCTTGAATCACCATATCATGACCAAGCACGGCGGCCAGGCCAAGGCGATGGTGAGCAAGGACGGGAAGCTGGAGGAGGTTGGCACGCAGCCGACAGGTCAGGCGCATCCCACGCCAACCGCTGCCGCCCCCCAGACTCCCCGCATGGCACCAGCCTCCCCGGCTGGCGTCTCCCCTGGCGTGGTGGCCTCCTCCGTTGGCGGCCCCACCGGTATGCCTGTCTTTGCCGCCGCAGCGCCTGGAGAGGTGGGGCCGCGCACCCCGCCGCCACTGGAGGGCGAGGCATCGGCCACTGACGAGGACGCGGCGGCCGACACGCGGCACTTTGTGTGCACCATTTGCCAGAAGACCTTCCGCCTCGAGGCCGCGCTGCAACACCACTACTTGGCGAAGCACAACATGACAATGTCCTCGGCCGCCGGCGGTGGCGCGAAGGGGGCTGCCTCGGTGGTTGGGCAGTCGACGACGGCTGTCGGCGGCGGCGGCGACGCTGCTGCCTCCTCAGTCTCTGGGGAGGCCCCCGGTCCCGCCGGCGCTGCGGGTGGCGCGTCGGAGCCGTCGCCGACCGCGGCCAGTCTACTGCAGTACGCGCGACAGCAGGAGGTGGCGCTCCCGCAGGCGCCGCAGTACCACCTGGACGTCGCGCCAAACGCGCCGGAGGAAGGCGACGTGGCAGCGCACTGGCGGTGTGTGAACCAGTGCGTGTTGATGGGCACTGTGCAGGATGTGCAAGAGGGCTACGTCTTTGAGGATCACGTGCTGCAGTTCACGCTGGTCACCGACTTCGAGGGGCCTTCGCCAGGAGATCCGGACAAGGACTTCCACACCGTGCGTCTGTACACGGAGTCGTTCTGGCGTCCGCTGCGGGACAGGCTGCAGGAGGGCGGCAGGTGGCTCGTCTCTGGCCGTCTCCGCATGGTCCCACAGTACGACACCGCGATGAAGAAGTACTATCACTTCCCAGTCGTGCAGCTCCACCCTGGCACCGGCAGTGTCGTCAGCGTCTGAGCACCCCTCCCCCCGAACACACATCTGAGCAGAAGCGCGTACACACGGGCGTAGACACGTGCTGCCACCGTCGGCACTTTTCCCTTCCTCCTTCTCTCTTTTCATATCTCTCTCTTCACTCACATCATCGTGCGAATGGAGAGGAGAGGACGACGCTCCCCCATTTAGCTAAGCAGAAATGACATATTGGGAAGAGAGACTGTGCAACGGAGACCACCACCACCGAATCCAAAGGACGCGCTTATCGACAAGCTGCCCTCCACGGCCCCCTTCTGCATCGTGTGTGCCGTGGAGACTTCTTCCCTCTCCTATTTCCCCCCCTACATGCACATGAACGTTCCTCTCTCGCCTCTACAAAGGCTTTTTGCCGACGGTGGCTTTCCTGCTTTCCTGCATTAGATCCCAAAGAACACGTAGATCCCTAGAACTCCACTACATCTCCTTCACTTCACTACCGCCTCCCTCTCCCAAGTCTTTGCCGTTTGTGTGTGTGTGTGTGTGCCCCTCTCTGTCTGTTCCCCACTCGCTCTCTGAATGGCTGGGGAGTGTCTAGACGTGCAGGCGCGTGCCGCCTGCGTGCGGGGTCGCGAGGTGTGGCTCGCCCGCCAACAGGGCGGTGTGACTGTGTGCGACAGCGGCACCCACCAGCGCCTGCAGGAGATTCCACTCCCGGTCGACGGCAAGCCAACGAGCCAGGTGCGGTGCCTTGCCGCCGTACATGACGATGTGTGGGCTGCCACCGCTGACGGCGAGCTCCTCTGCATCAACGCCGCGGCGCGGCAAACGGTGTGTTCGCTGCGGTTGCCCGGCTCAGAGAAGAAGGCCCCCATCGCGGGCCTGTGCTTTGTGCCGTCCTCGTGTGGGGGGACGGGCCTGCTGACTGTCGCCTCCTCGACTGGTCGCGTGTTCGCTGTGAATCCGCTCACACGCAAAGTGGTCCTTTCCCTCAGCACATTCGCCCCGTGCACGGCGGTCACCCAATGCTTCCAATCCATCGTCGTGGCCGGCGACGAGGACGGCGCGCTGTACGCGTGGGACCTGGCGACGGCCGGCCCGCCCATCGAGCCGGCAGCCACCCCGGAAAGCGGACCAGCCGGCGCGGCTACTGCGAAAGGTGTCGCCCCGTCCTTTCTGCATCAGGCCAGCAGCAGCAAGGTGCGCCACATCCTCTTCGAGCCCGAGACGGAGAGCATCTGGGTCGCTCGCGAGAACGACAACATTGACGTATATGCCATTGGTGCCGCTGCTGCAGGGGCGGCCGACGGCTTCCAGCTGAGGAAACGCGCCGACGCTGTTGGCGCGGTGACGGGGATGGTGGCGGTTGGCGGGAAGGTGGTGGCCAGCACGTTCGAGAGGAAGCTAGTGACACTTGCGGCGGAGAGCGCCAACGTGCTGAGTGTGCTGCCGAACGCGCACAAGTCGTTCATGCACGGTCTCGTGAAGGTTACCCGGACCGAGACAGCTCAGCTGTGGACTCTGGGGAACGACGAGGCCGTGCGGGAGTGGATGGTGGACGGCTGCGTGTGCCCGGCCAGCCAGCCATCGCGGCTCTCCGCACGGACACAAACCGCCCTCGCCCTCTCCCCCTTTACTCACCTCTTTGCTGAGAACGCGAAACTCGGCGTCGCCGCGGAAGGGGCCCGCGCCGGCGCGGCTGTGGCCTTGGAGGAGCTGCGTAAAGCACGCGAGGAGGCACAGGAGTTGCGGCTCCGTGTGATGAAGTGGGAAGAGACGGTCGCCGTCAAGGATCAGGAGATTGCCGCCAAGACGGCACAGGTCAAGGAGCTGCTGGAGGCGCAGGTGAAGCTGAACAAGGAGGCGGCCGAGATTGCGTGCCAGGTGAGCGCTGGCGAGCGAGAGCGCGCCGCCCTCCAGGCGGACCTGAGCCGCGCCAGGGACGAGGCCACACAGGCCCGCACCGCCTCGTCGAACCAGGCAGTTGAGAAAAGCAAAATGGCCGAGGATCTGTCGCGGCAGAAGACGGAGAGCCTGCAGATGGAGCAGCGCCTGCGGGACGCGGAGAGCAAGTTGGCCACGGTGCAGGCCGAGAATGCGCGTCTGTGCCAGTCCATGGGCAGCGTGGCAACGGCCCAGAGCGCCGAGAAGGAGGTGCAGAACCGCATGATGCAGGACGCCGCCAAAACCAGCCAGGAGCTGCAGGACGCGTGGCAGCTCAACCGCGTGCTGAGCTCCGTCATCGCCTCCATGGAGTACACCATCCGGAAGAAGGAAGAGGAGGACAAGGACGTTGTGGCGCTGCTCAACGCGTACCGGCGCAAGGTGGCCGACCACGTCACTGACCCGTTCCTGTCCGCCCTGCTGGTCGCCACCATGGTACGCCACCCGGATCGCTTCGACCTGGATTGCGACGCGGCCACCAAGAGCGTGCTGCTCGACCGCAACGGGCCCTTCATTCAGTTTGTCCACTCCCTGCGCCAGACAGACCCCGAGGCCTACGAGAAGCTCATGTCGTACCTGCAGCAGTGCACCAGCGCGGCGGGCGACGCCGCCCTGTCCCCCGAGTCCCGGCAGCTCCTCGACACGTTTGTCTCCCTCGCAGCGCGGGAGGGGTCACTCGGCGAGGACGCTATCCTCGCCCTCAAACGCAGCATCCCGACGTCGGTGGTGGTGTCGGGGGCTCAACCCGTCGGCAGCGGCAGCGGCGTCGGCCCAACGCCCCCCTCCCTCCTCGCAGGTGCGGGTGCAACCGTCGGTACAGTGCCTGCTGCCGCCCCTGGCGCTGTGAGTGGTGGTGGTGGTGGTGCGGCGGCACCCGGAGCCACTACTACTACTACTGGCAGTGGCGTCACCTTTCCTGGCATGTCTGCCGATGCCAAGGCTGACGAGGAGTTTGTCGGGGCTTCACTGCTGCGAGAGCTGCGCAGCCAACGCGCTGTCGAGGACAGCTACGTAAAGGAGCAACGAGCCATGTTCGAGTTTATTCTCACGACGCGCAGGGCCCTCGTGGAGTGCCTGGTGTTGTTGCAGAAGCGCACCATGAGCGCGCAGCAGGTGGTGGAGGCACTGACGGCGAACGCAACAGCAGCTGGCGGCGCGACAAGCCCTTCTGCCCCGCTCTCCCCCAGCAAAGCGGGACGCCTGCTGCCGCTGCAGGCCGTCTTCCTTGGCATTGTGCGCGAGCTGGCCGAGCTCACCTCCAGCGTGGTGTCACAGTACTTGACCAACTCGGAGAAGCAGCGCCTCAACGTTCAGTAGCGGCTCGCCAACCTTTCGCCGCGGCTTCCCCCCCCCTTCCCTCTTCTTCATGTTTTCATTAGACACTCCTTTCTGTACTGTTCCATTTCTTCGCTTCAAGACTATTCACTAGAGGCAATCACGCCAGCGCCAGCGCCAACCTTCCCTTTCGTTGGTTCTCTTCAGTTGGGTGGTGGTGGTGAGGGGGAGGCCATTGACTCGCGCGCGAAGCCGAGCAACTGTTGCCGCCATGCCATCCTCTCCCCTCCCCCTTTTGAGCACTGTGTTCCATCTCGCAGCTTCAGCGACACCCACCAGAAGCAGAGAAGGAGAGAGAGAGAGAGACAGCGAGTATGGGCTGGCGGCATAGAGGATGCCCAGGATGTGTGTCTGTGTATGGGAACGGCGGTCTTTCCACTCCCGTTAGCCTCTTCTGTGTGGCCTTGGCCCTCTCCCTCCTTTACCTCTCTCGTCGCCCTCCATCGTTCCTCACCGTTAGCTTCTAGCGACCAGTCAAACACACACAGTCAACAGACCTTTTCGATTGATTTCCGTTGTTCTGCCTCTCTGCCCCCCTCTGTCTCTACGCCGCTCACACACGAACCGGCAAAAGGAAACGGACATATCAAAAACTAGTTTCTCATACGTGCTCCATCCCCCCCCCCTCTCTCTCCCTTCCCCTCCTCCTCTACTTCCCCCCCCCCCCCCAACACACACGCACACGCACACAGGGCACCTGCATTCAACCATGTCCAAGACGGGCTCTGTTGCCGACGGCAAACCGCAGCAGCCCAATGAGATTTTCATTGACGGCATGCTCTACGACTGCACCAACTTTCGCCACCCTGGTGGCAGCGTGATCAAGTTCTTCATGGGCAGCGGCGATGCCACAGAGGAGTTCCAGCAGTTCCACATCAAGCTGCCCAAGGCACACAGACTGCTGAAGAATCTGCCGTGCCGCCCCGCCCCGCCGGACCACAGCACCGACGTGGAGGAGCAGAAGCGCCTGGCGAAGCTGTCCGCCGACTTCAGGCAGCTCCACGAGGACTGTGTGAAGGAGGGCCTCTTCGATGCCAACTGGCCCCACATTGCCTACCGCTTCGCCGACATCATCTTCATGCACTGGCTCGGTCTGTACCTTCTGTTTAACTATCGCCTCCTGTGGCCCGTTGCCCTTGTCGTGCTGGGCGTTGCGGAGGGCCGCTGCGGCTGGTGGATGCACGAGGCCGGCCACTACAGCGTGACGGGGAACAAGTTCATCGACATTAAGATCCAGGAGATTCTCTACGGCTTTGGCGATGGCATGAGCGCCGCGTGGTGGCGCGTCAACCACAACAAGCACCACGCCACGCCGCAGAAGTACGGCCAGGATGCTGACCTGATGACCCTGCCGCTCGTGGCCTACAACAAGGCGATCGCCAAGGCAGGGAAGAAGAGCCCCCTCATCCGCCGCTGGATCTCATGGCAGCGCTACCTCTTCGCCCCGATCACATGCTCGCTGGTCGCCCTCTACTGGCAACTGTACCTGCACCTGCGCCACATCAAGCGCACCAAGCGCTACACCGAGGCTGTCTCCATCCTCTGCCGCTGGATCACCGTGGGCGTCATCTGCCACAAGCTCGGCGTCACCTTCTGGCAGGGCCTCTTTGGCTACCTGTTCTCCCAGGCCTTCGGGGCTGCCTACATCTTCGTCAGCTTCTCGCTGAACCACTCCCATCTGCCAGTGCTGCCAAAGAACGAGCACGTGCACTTTGTCGAGTACGCCTCTGTCTACACCATGGACGTCTCCTCTGACATCTTTGTGAACTGGTTCATGGGCTACCTCAACTTCCAGATTGAGCACCACCTCTTCCCCTGCATGCCCCAGTACCGCTTCGTCAAGCTGTCCAAGCGGGTGCGCAAGCTGTTCGAGGATAATGGCCTCGTCTACGACAGTCGCCCGTACATGACCATCCTCAACATTGTTTTTGAGAACCTCGGCAACGTCGGTGAGTACATCATCTCTGACGAGAACTAAAGCGGCACACAACCCACCCACTCATCACGAATGCTTGGCGGGTGGGGGCACACCATACACCGCCGCATCGCACCAACTCTTGATCTCACACACACAGGAGATAGCCTCCTCTTCGTTCTACTCTCGCTGTGCTCCTGCGCCGACTACTCCTACCACTGTACTGAAGGTGTGGTGCCCTGTCTTCTCCCCCCCCCCCCTCCTGCCTTGTATCGCCTCCAGCAACCACATCATCCGCTGCTGCTGCGGGTGTGTAGGGGATGAGGGAGGGGGGGGGGGGGCACTCGCTCTCCATCCTGTCCGTGGGGCTCCTCTCTCTCTCTACCCATTTGGTAAGGTCCGTTCCTTCTTCCCCTTACGAACCCCCTTCACAACTGCCTCTCCCTGGTCAGTCTGTTCTTAATCCAATAACACCCTGCTACTCCACACAACCCACCACCACGCCTCTCGCTGCTGCGTGCAGGAAGAGCAGTCCGCAGCTAGGACTCATCGCTCCCTCTCCCTCTCCTCTCCTCCTCTTTTCCCCCTCCTCTCGATCATTCTGTTTTCTACCGGCCGCCTTACCTTACTCCTCCTCTTATGTGCCTTCAGCTCCTCCATTAACTCTTTCGGTATTTTTATCTCCCCTTCGCTCTCGCCGTATCGCCCCTCCCTCTGTCGCACACACACACACACACACACACACACACACACACGCAGAGAAGCGCCAACATCAACAATGACACGAAGAGAAGAGAGAGAGGATGGGGAGCGAAGGCGTGTAGGAAACACTACTCGCTCCACGTGCGCACTTTGCCTACACCCTCTCAGGACTGTGTTCTCCGGATCCAGCACCAAGTCAGTTCACTGTGTCCATCAATCCGCAGGCGAAGAGGGTTCAGGGCCCACTCCTTTGTCAATGAACACTCGCGATTCCTCGTCGCACCCCTCCTTTGCTTCTCTCTCCACCACTCTCTAGTCACGTTATCCACCACTCCACTGCCTTTTCTCCGCTGCAGCCGAACGGGCCATGGCAAGTGGGAAAGGCGCCGCTCCAAGGAAAGGGGCGGCACCACGGAGCACGAGGGCCAAGCCCTTGGCAGGGAAGCGCGACAAAGAGGTGCGGGAACGATCCCCGCGTGCCGCGTCGTCGTCAGCAAGCGGCGACTCCCGCTCCTCCTCGGCGTCGTCGGCGTCGTCGGCGCGTTCCTCTGCTTCACCATCGTCGTCGGAGGGCAGCAGCAGCAGCGGCGGCGCTTCATCGGCTGATGCCCCAAGCGCGGTCGCTGGCGCCACCTCGCGCTTCCAGGGTCTTGGCCTGGGACTCAGCCACGCACAACTGCAGCAGAGCCCTGTGCTCACCCGGCTGCGACTCTCTCGAGCGCACCAGCTGCGCCATCTCTTGTCCCAGCGCCATGTGGCAGAGCCCGAACCCATCAGCAAGGGCAAGGCAACCACCACCACCGCGTTCTTTGAGCGCAGGGACCACCTGTGCGACACGGACGCGGCCGTGCTCATGCTGTTCTCTAACAGCACCCTTTTCGAGAGACTAATGCGCGCTGTCGTTGCGGAGGGCGGCGGGAAGGACGGCGGCCCACCTTCGCTCGAGCGCGTTGCCGTTGCCGCCAGTCCTCTCATTGCATTTAACTACACTATGGCGACCCCGAGCGCTCTTCCGGGCCCAGGCGACGGGAGACCTGTTGGCGTTGCCGCGGTGTCGCATGTTGCCCTCGACACGGGACATCACCAATGGCGCAGGGATGCGGTGCTGTTGACACGGCGGCGAGCCCGCGAGGAGCAGGCAGCTGGCAACGCAGCGCAACGGCAGCAGCAACGGCGGGCGTTGGGGGCCAAAGATGATGGCTCGCAGCAACAGCGGACGTCGACCGGCGGGAGCCTGTTGGTGCGCTCGGCGCAGAACTGGGCCACGCACCTGGCGGAGGAGCTGGGGGAGGAGGGCGATACGGTGGAGAACTACCGCCACAGCAAGGCGAAGAGCAGCTATCTGGACAAGGTACAGTTTCAGCGGGAGGCCCAGTGGAACGAGTTTGTGCGCGAGCGGCGGCTGAAGGAGGAGCAGCGCGCCATGGCCTCCAAACGGGCTGTTCGGCGTGGAGAAAGGGAAGCATAACCACTGCAAGCGCATCCCCTCCCACAAGAAACAACAACAACAACAACAACCGAGAAGCAAGGGTAGCTACGAAAACATGCACGCTGCTGGTGTCCGCACCTTTCGCGCCGTCCACCACAGCGAAGACTGCTCGCGCTGATATGGGTAGACCGCGCCGTTCCCTCAACCCTCCCTGTCGCTCCCTTCCCCTCCCCCCTCTCACTCTTCTTATCTCACCCATTCCCATCCCCTTGTCGAGCGCCAGCAGCTTTTCTCTCTCGCTTTTTCATTATCTCTCCCTTCCCACCCTTCTTCTACAACAGATCCTTTGCCTGTTCACAATTGGAATTGGACGAGGCATGGGCTCCTCCGCAAAGATCACACGAGGAGGCAATAAGAAGCGCGTGAACCAGGGCCGTCAAGAGGCCAAGCTGCGTGCGCAGGGTGTCAAGTCGCACACCACCTCCGCAAAGGAGTCCGCAGACGCCCGCCGCCGCCTGAAGCAGCGCGCTCTGGCTATCGCGGACGAGCTCAAGGCCAAGGCAGGCACTCCGCACAACAGCGGACACGTGGGGAGCAGTGGTGCCCCCATTGTGCGGATGGCACCGCGTGCCGTGGTGGCCAAGAAGCCCGCTGAGGCGCCTGCGCGGAAACAGAGCGGGGAAACCAAGTGACCCCCGCGTTCACGTCCAGCATCCTCTGTCGGAGAACGGTGCCCACATCCATCCCCCTCTCCCTCCCTCCGACAACCCACTTGAGTGCTTTCGTTTAACTAAACTGCCCTCTGTCACTGTTCCCCCACTGTACACCACCGCCATCATCACTATAGTACGAGAAGGAGTAAAGCGAAGCGAGTGCCGCGTTGGAACCATGAAACTGTCATGCATAAACTTGTCGGGAAGAGGTACAAGTTGAGCTTCTCTGTACTTTCTCCGCCGTCCACTCTCTCATGGATACCCACACCCCCTTTCTCTCTATTCCTCTGACCTAAGCCTGTTACCGCCCACCGACTCCTCCCGCCCTCCGCCCTCCTCACAGCACTTCCCACCCCCCTTCCTCCTCCTCTCCGCTATCCGCACCCCACAAGGAAGATGATGCGCCGTGTCATTGCTCAGCCCGCCGTGCGCCGTGCGGCCACCGCTGCTGCCAGTGGTGCCCTCGTTGCCCGCCCCCGCTGCGCCTCCACCGTGGCCATCTCCGTGCAGGGCCTGCACTACGTCGGCACCGGCCTCGCCGCCATCGCCCTCGCTGGCGTCGGTATGGGTATCGGTACGATCTTTGGTGCCCTCCTCGTCGCCTGCGCTCGCCAGCCGAACCTGACCAAGATGCTCTTCAACTACGCCATTCTGGGCTTCGCCCTGACCGAGGCCATTGGCCTGTTCGCGCTGATGCTTGCCTTCCTCATGCTCTTCTCGTAGAGAACTCAGCAGCAGGGGATCTGCGCAAGTGTGTGGTAAAGGTGCACTGGCTACGGTGTCGACGGCGCATTCGTGCCGCCCGTTGACATAGGGTCGCCTGCCTCTCCCTCTCTCCCCCTATCCTTTTTTTTTTTCTGAGTCCTTTTATCTTCCCTTCCTTGTCTTATTGTAAGGTTTATTCTTTGACCCCTCCCTTCCCCCACAGTACCCGAAGACACGCAGCTCTGCCCTCGTCGCCAACAGGAACAGCACACCACCACCACGCACGTTCCGCTCTGTCGCTGCACCGCAGTGGATGGATAGGAGGAGGCACATTCACGTGTGGGGCTGTCTGGTGCACTGCTCTCCCCCCTTCCTCCTCCCCCCCTCTCTCTCCCTGGCGAGCGAAGTTTCTGTCCGCCACGTACACGCGTGTCCCCCCCCCCTTCCATTTGTAGTGTAAACGGGGGAAGCGATAGGAGCATCACTGGCAAGAAGGAGCGGAGAGAGAAGAGGAGGAGGAGGAGGAGGTCGACGACAGTCGCAAAGACGCTCACCGTGGAGACGGGTATCGTTGTGGTTCTGCAAGCAGCAGGGTTTGTTGCCCCCTCCCCCCCTTCCCTCGTTTGATCAGTCACGAACTCTGTTTGGGTGGCCTGTTTGCCATTGACTCTCCTTCTCCGTTGTGTGCCGGATGGCGGTTTCGTGCTCCCCCCCCCTCCCCCTTCTCCGTCCTCCGTCACGGCTCCCATCCCACCACACTGTGCCTAGTATATCTTCGTTTTGTCTTGTAGTAGCATCGTATCTGGCGCATAAAGGGATATATACACAAACAGTCAAAAAGGAGGGACACGGTGCTGTGCCGTCGGCAGGGCACCCGTGCATTCCTTCCTCTTCCCACCTATGGGGCAAAGGGAAGGGACCTGGGTACTGCGGGATGGAGCACGGACCGTTGTTGTGTGTGCGGTCCGTCGGCTTCCTCTCCCCATCACGTTCCGTTCTCCTCATCTCTTGGATGCAACTCTGTCTGCGTACATGCACAACTCTCTGCGGATCTGACCATTACTCTCCTCCCCCTCCGCCTCTCTGTAGGTTTCCAGTGTACGTTCTTGTGAACAAGACACGAGGTAGTAATTAGTGAGAAAAGGAAAGGTAGGAAGGAAGTCACAGTACACGGTGTGCCTTGTATCGCCTTCACTCCGACTGTTCCCTGTGTCACTGCTTTTCACCTGCAAGAAGAGGCTGCTCCCAACATGTCCTTTGGCAAGGTGGCGGCGTTTGGCACTGTCGGTGCCCTGACAGTGGTGGGTGCGGTGGGTGGCTCGCGCTGGCGCCGTCTCGAGGTGCAGCGGGCGGAGTTGAACAAGGAGTATGAAAAGATCATGGGCGAGCTGCGCGCATTCGACGAGGACGGACTCGAGCGGTCGGAGAAGCTGCGCGCCAAGACGGCGAAGACAAAGCTCCTGCATGAAACCGTAGACACACTGTGGGCGGACCGCCTCGAGCGCTATCGGCAGACAAACCTTGACGTGCAGGCGTACCTGCTCGCGTTGCCGGAGGCGCTCGGCGCGCTTAAAGGCTTGACGAACCACTACCGGTACATGTCGGAGGAGATGCGCCGGTTTGTCGGCTTTGACATCGCCTGCAGCAAGCTGCACAATCTCTCCTTGCTGCTGCAGCACGGCAAGAGCGTCGGCTTCCCGCGCGTGGCGGAGACGGTGCGCGAGATGTTTGCCGCGGAGCCGCTCGTCACCGCCGTGTGTGACAATGTGCTGCAGCTTGAGGGCATCCACTACCCGCGCAGCGTGGCTGAGGCCAGCGCGGCCTTTGTGTTCTGCGTCGAGGAGCTGGAGAGGGCCGTTGACGAGGCGGCGCGGCGGTACGCGAGCACCATGGCCGCGCCGGCCGGCGCCAAGTCCCCGAGCGCCATCTCCGACGGCGTCCGCGAGGTCGTGCGGAAGGGCCAGCTCGACGCGCTGACAAAGGGACAGCGGGAGCTGACGCAGAAGCGAGCGGCACTCGACCGACTGATGGCCAGAGAGCAGCGGCAGCTCCAGTCGGGGGCCGACGTCAGGGCCGCGCTAGAGTACGCTGCAAAGCTCAAGACCCACTTCACCACCCCGCAGAGGGCCTCGTTTTTCTCCAACAAGGAGGATCAGTTCCTCGCCACCGTGCAGGCCGACGACGGCGTGCGGCGCGCGGTGCAGCAAATGTCCCTGTGGCGCAACAGCGCGGCCACCTACCTCATGCAGCACCAGGCCGAAGAGGCGCTTAGCTGCTACCAGCTGCTGCTGGAGGAGACGCTCACAAAGGTGAATGACTTGCCCCAGTGAGTATTGGGCCTATCTCCCCTCCCCCCCCCCCCCTGTGGTGGTGGCAGAGGAGTGCCACTCCGGCCCCCACATACGGCGTTCGTTTGATCGGTCTCTCTCTCTCCGTATCTCTCTCTCTTTGTCTTCCCTTTCTCACACACGCGCGCACAGACAAGACACCCATGTGGATGGGTCGTGGTGAGGTAGCCAAGGCCAAGGAAGAAAGAGGTCCGCTTCCTTTATTAGTGGTCGTAGTACTGCTCTCTGCAGGGGCTTCCGGATCTGCGAGGCTCAACAACTTCGGCGCGCGAGACGGGGTGGGGGGAAGGAATGAAGGCGCAAAACACACAGTGCCCTCGTGACGTGTCCCATTGCGAGAGCTCTCCATTTGTCTTCCCCACTCTCTCGCAGAATATCCGTAGTTCCTTTGCGCTTTTGCCTTGTCCCTTCCCCCTTTTCGTCTCCTCCCCACTCTTTCCTTTGCCCCGCTGCAAAACGCCCACTCGCCCCTTTTTTGGGCGACATTCTGTGTAGCTCCCCCCTCTTCTATTTCATTCTCCGCCTTCGTCATGCCGGAGGCGTGCTTTCTCTGCCTGGACTCCACCGAGTACATGCGCAACGGGGACCAGTTCCCGAACCGCCTGCTGGCTGAGCAGGAGGCCGCCAATCTCCTCGTGAACGCCAAGACCCAGACGAACGCCGAGAACACAGTGGGGTTCCTGACCATGGGCGGCGCTGCCTGCACCGTGTTCGAGACGCTCACCTTTGACGTTGACCGCGTGATGGCCACCCTCACCAGCATCCCCATCAGCGGGAAGCGCTGCCACTTCGCCAACGGGCTGCTGATCGCCTCGCTGGCCCTCAGCCACCGCACCAACCCACGCGCCGAGAAGCGCATCGTCGCCTTCGTGGGGTCCCCGTTGCAGGAGACGGAGAAGGACATGGAGCAGCTGGCGAGGCGACTGCGCAAGGACGATGTCGCAGTGGACGTGGTGGCCTTTGGCGCTGAGGGCAACTTGCCGATTCTGCAGGCCTTCATCGACAAGGTCAACAAGGGAGGGAACTCGCGCCTGCTGAGCGTGGAGGGCACGAGCAACCTGACCGACGCCCTCATGAGCAGCGCCATCCTGCTTGGGGAGGAGAATGCGGCGGCGATGGCTGGCGCGGCTGGCGGCTCCAGCTCCGGCGGCGGCGGCGCCACGGGTGGCTTCGGCTTCGGCATCGACCCCAACGTGGACCCCGAACTTGCCCTCGCGCTGCGCCTCTCCATGGAAGAAGAGGAACGCCGGCAGGCAGCCGTCGCCGCAGCCGCCGCTGGGGGCGCCACCACCGCGACCACCGCCACCACCGCCACCACCGCGTCCGCGTCGACCCCGGCCCCTGATGCCCCATCCCCGCCCGCCCAAGACACGACCAACGAGGAAGAG
Organism: Herpetomonas tarakana; assembly: GCA_030849825.1. NCBI lineage: Eukaryota > Euglenozoa > Kinetoplastea > Trypanosomatida > Trypanosomatidae > Herpetomonas > Herpetomonas tarakana. The sequence goes on from JASAOB010002861.1 coordinate 103,121, forward strand.
CTGGACTTTGCCAACATGAGCGAGGAGGAGATGCTACGCCGAGCGCTGGCCATGTCGCTGGAGGAAACCGCCGCCAGCACCGACGGCCCAGGCAGCGCACCGGCTCCGCCCACCAGCGCACCCACCGCAATGGCGAATGAGGAGGAGGACGAGGAGTTCCAGCGCCAGCTGCAGCAGATCCTCGATTCCGAGAAGGCGCAGAAGAAGGACGACGAAGAGAAGAAGTGAGCGCGGCTTCTGCCCCGAGCGAGTGAGGGGCACCTCACAAGTGCCCCAGTATATCCCTCCCTGCCTGCGCGAACGTGCCGGTGTTGGCTTTGATCCACACGACAGCGCTTCATGCTGCTTTTATTGTTGTGACGACTGCCGCCACCTGTGGTCTGCGCCACCTCCCGTTCTTCCCCTCGAGTGGCTGGTGCAGGTCGCACGGGTGTGTGCATGTGTGTACGGTTCTTCTCTGTTGACCCTCCCTTCTTTGGCTTAGTGTCCCCCATTTATGTCCCCCCACCCCCCGCTTCCATCTCCATCTTCCTGTCCCCGTGACAGCCGGCGCACAGGGCACACAACAAGGACACCAATGAAGGAGACACCATAGGCATGGGCTGCGCGCTCAACGGATACGCACATGCCCCCCCCCCCCCGCGCTGGGAAGATGGTCGAATGTGGACAGACGGGCCTTCCTTTCCTGATGGGAGGTGACAAGTGTGACTGCTTCATTACCCTTCTCGGCTCAATGATGCTCTCCCCTCCTCCCCCCCCCTGTGCTTCACCCCTTTCTTGCCTTCCGCTTTCACGTCCGCGCAGCTGCAGATAGACACAAGCGAGAGTGAGGGACGAAGCCTCACCTGCCCTTCCCCTCCCCCTCTCTCTCCCCATTCTTCTCCTTGCCGTGTCCAGCCCTCGTGAGTCGAGCACGCTATGGAGAACATACACGTCATTGTGTGCGGCACGGATGCCTTCCAGGTGGAGAGCGTGCTGCAGGGTGTGGTGGAGAAGGAGCATTACGCGTGGAACAAAAAGTACCGCTTCTCCTGCACCAACGCGCTGAGCGTCGACAGGGTCGACAGCAGGCTACTGTTGGTGTGCCACGCCGTTGTCCTGTGCAAAGGGTGCCGCTCCCCAAAGGAGAAGGCCGCGTACCACGGCCGCCCTCTTCTCTCGCTGCCAGACGCCACACCGGCGTGTGTGGAGGAGGTGCGGGACTCGGAGTTCTACTACGGCCCAACTTCCCTCCCCGAACTGCGCGACGCCATCGTTTCCATCGCGCTGACGCCCTCCCACGTCATGTACGACGCCCTCTTGCAGTGCTTCACCCCGCTAGGGGAGGCGGCCTACGAGCGCGCCTTCTGGCTTCTGGACAGGAACAATGACGGCGTGCTCGACAAGGACGAGCTGCTCGCGTGGGCCCGTCTCACGCGAGCAGCCGCCTGCTCGGAGCAGGACCTTGCCGCATTCCTCGCCTCTGTGGAGGAGGTGCTGGGACCTTGCCCCGAGTGCCGCCTCACCCCGGCGCAGTTCAACCAGCTGCACCTGCACTGGTTGGAGACGGGCAACGTGGAGGATGCATGGGCCACGCTGCACGCCGTGGGTACGCACCCGGACGGCATGCCGTACTCCTGGTACGATCTGCACAGCATTCGCATCGACCGCGACGTCAACACATACCTTTCTTCCCACGCCATCCAGTTCTTCCGCAACGTGTACAAACTCAAGAACTTCAAGGACGCGAGCTCGGGCGGCATGTGGCGCGTCACGCCTGGCTGCCCGTGGTCGCACATTGACGGCTTCTCCGACGCCGCCAGCGTCCCGCTCGATCGCTTCATAGAGTACTGGAAGTACATGGCGCTCGAGCGGCGAGACGCGGTGATCATGTATGCCCGATACTGGGGGTACAAGGGCGATGCGGGCTTCCTCCTTGTGCAGCGTGGCGCCCGCGCCGCACGGGGGCCAGGGGAGCCATTGCCCAACACCCTGCAGGTCCTTGTTGTCGGCACCCAGTCCTGTGGCCGCAAGAGCCTCATCTTTGCGCTCACCGCGGAGGGGAAGGAAACCTTCCAGCCACGGCAGGACGCCGCGCTGTACGTGCGCACGACCACCTTCTACGCGGACAAGGCTGGCGGGGGAGGGGGGTCACTGGAGGAGCCACAGACCATTGCTTACACAACGATTGGCCCCGACAAGGCCGAACTGATTCTCACGAATGAGGCGCTGAACAAGACGTTCGACGTGGTGCTGCTCTGCGTCGACGGCGGCAACTACGCGGCAAGCGCGGAGTACATCATGAGTCTATACAGCTGCACCACGGCCGCGCATGGCTGCCCACAGATGCCGTTTCTCCTCGTGGTGACCAAGTCCGACATGCTGGACGGCGACGCGCTGCCCGACATTCCCACGCCACACGCCTCACCACCACCGACGGGCGAACAGAACACCCTTTCCGACATTCTCTCGTCGCTCTCGCTACGCATGGGGCGGGGGACGGTAAACGGCCTCCAGCAGTTTGCCAGCGCAAACAGGTTGCTCTGGCCGCCTGTGATGACCAGCGCGACCCGCCCGGAGGAGAGCGAGATAGCCGTTCTGAACGAGTACATGTACACCGTCGCGCGACACCCCGATCTCGCCGTCGGCAAGGCTCCGCTCACGGCGGTCAAGCTGCTGCGTCGCGGCACGTTCGCCGCCATCGTGGTGGTGGGCACCCTAGCACTCGCGCAAAAGCTGGCCCAATGGGCCCTGTCGAGGAGGAAAAAGTAGAGTGCCCCCCCCCTCGCTTCCGCCGCGTTTCACGGACGCGACGTGCTCTCACTGGCGTTCATCTTTCCTCTCTCTCTCCCTTTCCCCTCTCCGCTCCCATTGCCGCGCTATGTACGGCTTTCAGTGCTCGATATGGCCCCTGGCATGTTGACTCTCCCGGTGTGTGTCTTGTTTTGTGTTTCCCCACCCCTCCCCCCTTTCCCATCACCGTTGCTGAACTGTGCTACTCTCATATCTACCACGTCCGTCCCGCGCGGGCCCGCCGCGGAGGAGGAGAATGGCACGTTCCACTCACATAGACAACCTGAAAGAAGAGAAGAGAGAGAGGAGAGGGTAGGGGAGGGGGACAGCATGCCCACTTACCTCCTCCTTCTCCTCTCTGGTGTATGGGCTCCTTACGCGTGCCATGAACAAGCACGTGCACACAGACACACACACACACACACCTGCGGGTGTTGTTGAACCTCGCTCTGCCACAACCCCCCCCCCCCCCTCACTTATCGCCGTTGCCGCCTCACATACACCAAAACAGTTTTCTAACTCCCGCTCCCACAAGGACCACTTCCCTCCCTCCTTCCACTTGCTTCCCTCACCTATACCCTCTGTCAAGAGTCATCCCCCTTCCCCCTCCCCTCCCACAAACACCGTTGTCATGTCTGCTGCTCTCGCGCCGATTCCAGTCACCTTCGCGGCTGGCTGCTACTGGGGCACCGAGCACTTCTTCCTCCGCAAGTTCAAGGATGCCATTGTGGAGCACAGCGTCGGCTTCATGGGCGGCGATGAGCGCGTGTGCACCTACGACGAAGTGAAGAAGGGCACCTCCGGCCACGCAGAGGTGTTTCATTTCACGTACGATCCCGCCAAGACGAGCTACGAGGCCCTCCTCGACTACCTCTTTCGCATGCACAACTCCACCACGGTCAACCGCCAGGAGGGTGACGTGGGCACCAACTACCGCAGCGCCATCTTTTACCACAGCGACGCGCAGAAGGAGGCGGCGGAGAGCTACATCGCCGCACTCAACGGCGCTGATGAGAAGCTGCACTCTGCCTTTGCCAAGGCCTTTGGCGGTGCCAAATGCGTCACGACGGTCGAAAAGGCAGGGGCCTTCATCCCCGCGCACGCCGAGCACCAGGACTATCTCGAGAAGAACCCCAACGGGTACTGTGCCCACCGCATCTACTGGTAGGCCCCCCCCCCCTTTTACCCCACATCCCACAAGCATCCGCCCACACCCACCCACACACATTCCTTCACGCGCACCAGTACACAAGTATCCCCACATGTGGCTACTTGTGTGCATGTGGTGCATATGTGTGTGTGTGTGATGAGGGAAGGGAAGAGGGGACGGGGGTAACCCCCTCCCCCCACTTGCTGCTGCCGTTCTTGGGCTTGACCTATTCCCACTCCCCTAAGGAGGCCTCGTTGCCTTCCGCACTTCTCTCCGTATTTAATGTTTCCTTCTCAACATCTTAGGCGCCGCTGTCTACACATCGCGCTCCACATCGTGTCCACCGGGGGGACGGTCACTGTCTCGTCACGTTTTCAAGCAGAGTGGCGGCGAGGCGGGGGCTGCACAGCGCAGCTCCATTGCCACCAGCCCACCGGAGACAGACCGCCACCTGAGGGCACGATGAAAAACGAGAAACACAGAGGAGAGAACCATTTCCGCACCGGCGGCGCTGTGCACTCCCGACTGCGGGAGGCAGAGGCAACGTATCGCCTCCTCACGGGCCGCCGTTGCACGGACAGGAGCGTTGCAGCCGCGAGGCCCGACGATCCCGCTCCACGCGAGGTAGTCCGTGCATGTGCTGTGCTCCCCTTTGTCCTGTTGTGCCATGCTTGGGAGCCCCCCCTCTTCCCCCCTCCGTCTTGTGGATTCTTTCGACTTTGACCAAATTATCAATCATTACACAGCTGCAAACAGTACAGTGCCCACATAAGGAATAGGGAGGGAAGGAAACAGCTCCCATCATTTATCGCAAAGCTCCTCCTCTGCGCACTCACCGACCACACCGCCTGCCGCGCTTCTGTACCAACCCATTTCTTAAAGAAGGAGAGTAAGAGAGGGGCTCTGTTACGTCCCTACCCTTCCGCTCCCTCCTTTGCTTCATATACACACGCACACGCACACTGTCAACGTATAACTACTCATATCGTTGCCGTCTATTTTACTTCGCACCGTGCACAAGTTGCTAGTTGTTGTTGTTGTCTTCTCTTTTTCCCTTTTGCCCTTCTTAACGAATGAACGCGGCCATTGTCTCCTACGTGCTCGCCAACGTCGCGAACATCGCCGATGTCGACCGGAGCGACGTGCACACCTCTGTCCGGGGAGGCCGCATTGTGCTGAACAATGTGGTGCTGCGCAGGGACACGATGAACAAGATTTTGCCGTTGCCCATTGAACGGGGCGAGGCGGCGGAGCTGTCGGTGAAGATTCCGAACCCCACCATGTCGGATCCGGTGCGTGTGGACCTGAGCGGCGCTCACCTCGTTTTCCCTCTGGAACTGACCTTTCCCCCCACGGAGCGGTCGATGGAGGAGGTGCTGCGGGATATCACGGACACCACCATTCTGGGAGGCCTGGTCGATGTCCCAGGCGAGGTGGTGGCAGCGGCTGCCGCTTCGGGGACTGAACCGCCGTCACCCACCACGGCAATGGATACGGCTTGGGACGGCACCGCCTCCTTTAAGGGCGACTTGTCCATGGTGTCAGCCTCCACCACCACGGAGGACACAGACCCGCTTGCCGCGACGGGGTGGTGCACGGAGAGCGATGCACTTTCGACGCACTCCGCCAACGACGAGGACCTCCGCTCGTGCCGCAGCGACACTGACGCGACGGAGTCAAACTCCGCTTCCTCCTCTGACGACGACGAGGGCGGGGATGCGGGAGGCAGTGCGGCGCCGCAAGGCTGGTTCGCGTACTTGCGCGAGCGCGCCACGAGGTCCGTGGAGTGGATCTGGCAGCGTCCGGTGGAGGTGGTGTTCACCAACCTCACGCTGTCTCTGCCGTGCGACGCGCGCAAGAACATTAGCTTCGAGTTCAAGGTCGACGAGTTTGCCGTCACCATCAAGCCCCAGCAGCCGATGGGGGCGGAGCAGCTGAAGGTGGTGTCCATAGCCGTCCGGAATGTTGTGGTGCTGGCCAACAGCGCAGGCGTGATAGACGCGGCGCCGCAGGTGGTGTCGCTTGGCGAGGTGGACATCACCATCACAAAAGTATACGCAACGCGCGGCGGCGCCTTGCTGAGGAGCAACGTTGCGGTGAACTTCCCCGGCGCGGTGTCAGTGACCGCCGATGAGGATACCCTGCAAGCACTCGTCCAGTGCCAGGTGACGCGTGACATTATGCTCGCGCTGCCGCCGTACTGCCGCCCGTTCGCGAGCCTGCGCAAAAGACCGTCGCTGTGGCCGTACGTGGCGGCGTGCTCGCTCGCCAAGGTCCGCGACCACCGCGCGCGGTACAACTTCAACTTGTCACACCTGCGCTTCTTTGCGCACTCTCGGGAGCGTTATCTGCGCGTTCTCGATGAATGCCACATCGCTCACTCCGTCGCCGGCCGGGAACAGGAGCTCGCCGAGGCGGAGCAAGACCTGCGCTACCCCGACGTCATCCTGCTGCTGCGGCAAAGGATGCAGAGACGGTACGCGGCGAAGCTCTCCACGCAGCTCGGCGGCGCCCCGGCCGCCCTCAAGGGGAAGGCCACGGACGCGACGGAGTCGCCGTCCTTGAGCGGGGTGAAGGTGATATCGTCGACACACCTCAACTGGGATCTTGTCCGCCTCTCGCTCCCCACAAAGACGTCCCTCGAGGTTGTGGGGACAGCGGTTGTCATCCGCGATTGCGAGACTGTTGTCACGGTGGATGACGTGGTGCTGCACGCCAATGAGGCCACTCAGCATGTCAAGAAGCCAAACGCGTCCCTGGCGAGCCTATCAGCCGCCGCTGTGCCCACGCAAAGGCCGAATGACGTTCCAGCCGCCGCAGAGGGCGGCGCGACGACAGAACAGCAGCAGCCGGATGCCGTGGTCAGGCCCTTGTTTCAATTGCGCAAACGCACGACACCGGAGGAGGAGGGGAAGACGGGGGATGGCCGGGTGGAGACCCGCGTCGAGTTGGCTGAGCTGGGCCTGCGCCTTCGGCTGGAAGCGGTGCACGCCGTTGCCGTCCCGTTGCTGGACGTGCTGGCCAACGTTGGCCTGACGGAGCGCGTGCCGGTTGCTGCCCTGCAGGCCTCGTCGGAGGCCGCTGAGGGGGAGGCCGCGCGGGTGTCGCAAACCTTCATCTGTGTCGTGCCCCGTGCCACACTGCAGCTTAACGCACTCGTGCTCCTGCTGGATAGGCTGGCGGTGACAGCGACGACCATGGTGGTTCGCGGCCAGGCACCGGTCTTTCCCAAGTACGGCTGCACGCTCGCGGAGCTGTCGATTCGCGGCAGGGACGGGGCGTACCTGCTCAGCCCTGTCACCGCGAAGATGCAGGGAGCAGACGATGCCATTTTTGTGTCGCAAGTCCAAATCTCTGTGAGCAACGGCTGCTGGGGGTTTCTGCAACAGATTCGCGACCGCGTGCAGGATCTTGTCCGCCGCGTCCCACCACCACTCTTGGCGAAGCTCGCGAGTCTGGCCGCCGCGACCACCCCCGACGCTCCGCCTCCGCTGACATACGCCTTCCTGCAGAAGTGCCAGCAAACGCTGCCGCTGTGGCACGACATAAAGAGGCGCGCGCAGCACCTCGTGGTTGCGGGCATCCGGCTGGTGTTCGAGCCTCTCGAGCTCACGCTCAGCATCACCCGCGTGCAGGTGAGCCGGACCGCCATGCGCAGATCGGCCCGAGCGAAGGAATCGAGCGCGAGCGTCGGCGCCGGCGGTGCCCGTGGCGGAGGTGTCGCCACCACGGAGCCTGCACAGAGCCCCGCGGCCTTTAGGAACTCTCACGGTGTCCACGTCCGCGTGAACTACGTGGGTGTCAGTGTGTCCCACACAAAACGACTCACGCTGTCTGTCGCGATGACCGACGGCGTGGACGTCTTCCTTGGCTCTGTGCACCACACCCACACGGGTGTGCCGATGCCAGTGGAGCCGGACGGCGCGTTCCACCCTGCCGCCTGGACTGCTGCGACAATGGCGCGCGTGGCGTCGGTGTCCGTGGCGTGCAGCGCATGTCGCGAGAAGGCGATGCCCGCGGCCAGCGCGACAGCGACGGAGAGGAGACTGCTGGATGTGCGCGGGGTAAATGTGGCCTTGGCTGGGGCCTACTCGTACGTTGTGATGGATGGGGTGAAGGCCTTGAACAGCGGCATCACTGTGTCCTCCCTGCAGGTGCTCGTGCGCACAGACACCGCGGCCATTGTGTCGACTGAGCGGCCGTACCGCGCCTCTTTCCTTCAGCTGTCGTGCAGCCTTGCGGAGGTGTCGCTACCGCGCGTGCTCGCCATCGACTTTGACAGACTGATTCCGATGGTGACCGCAGTCGTGGGTTTTCTTGTGGAGGAGCTGATTCCCACGGTGGCGTACCAGCTGTTCTTCAGCGGCTTCACCGATGCGGCCGTCTGCCTCTCCTCCCCTGATGCTGCAGGGTGCCGCGTCAGCTGGGGAAGCTCCGCCCCCGCAGCACCTCCCGCTGGGCCAGAGAGCGAGTCCGAGGCTGTCTACCTTGTCCTCAACCCGACCCTCTCCCCCGAGACCCGAAGGACCCTCGCAGCACGTACCCGTCACGAGCTCGCTTCGTTTGGCGTCCTTCTACCCTCCGTGTTAGCGAGTTCACCACCACTCGTCATGATCAACAACGTCGAGTCCCTCTGCGTCTTCCTTGGCTGCTCTCAATGGCACATGGGCATCGCTTCTCACTCCCCACCACCGACCCTCCGCGCCGAAGTCGGGGTGACGCTGACCGACCTCCGTCTCGAGGTGCCTTTGGGGAAGATGGACTTCTGGGCTGACAGTGTGAAGGCCATCGCGCCGTGGCCGGTCAAAGTCACCCTTTCTGCCCTCGAGACTGCCGTTGCAACTTCTGACTGGCACGATGGCCGCGGCCTCGTCGACGATGGCGCACTGGACGGTGCGACGCGCGAACTGCTGTTCGCTAGCCTTTCAGGGCTCTCCTTTGAATCACAAACCCACGCCACTGCGCTGCGGTCA